>JAGXOD010000160.1:60000-62500 GCA_020368025.1 Brachyhypopomus occidentalis
GTTGAGGAACTGCAAGATAACGTTGTTAACTACAGCCTCCTTCTGGAACTGGTCCATGACAGAGAATGGAACACTGAACGCCAGGACCCTGTGCTCAGAGAGAACACACACCTCAGCAGGACCAGGACACACACCTCAGCAGGACCATGACACACAAGCACATCCACCGAGTCCTCACACTGAGGGCAGTGGCATGAGTCCTGTTCTCTACACAGGTGCACCAGTCATCACACACAACACTTGTTCACAGGACTGAACTGTCTGCAGAGTGAATGTTCATGAGCATGTGGTGCACGTGTCAGTCGTGAACATCGCTGCAGAAGGTTCTTACATCGTTTGGAATGTCTGGCAGGAGAAGTTTCTGCTGCCGAGGCAGGAGAGGAACGTTTGGGAAGCAGAAGGCAGCAGATACTTGAGGCGTCCGTCAAACCACTGGTTAATGAAACTGTTGTCTACAAGATCCTCTGGACTAAATCTGTCCAGTCGCACCTGTCCAATGGCGTCCAGGAGATTAGATGCCTGCAAACTATTCGTCCCCGTCAGCTGAACAGAAATACAGTGAATCCATTTTAAAATATATGACAGATTACACTTAGCATCCAGGCACAAAATCAACACTAAATGTATGAAACAAAGATCCAGAGTTATATCAGAGTTATAACCTTAGCTAAGCATGTCTACTAACCCTATCTCTACCCCCTACCCCTAAGCCTACACTTAACTCTTACCTCTAACCCTACACCTAACCCCTACCTCTAACCCCTACCTCTACCTCTAACCCCTAACCCCTAACCCTAACCCCTACCTCTAACCCCTACACCTAACCCCTACACCTAACCCCTACTTATATATTATTATTTTAGTTATCATTGTTATGACTCATGGAGATCTTCAGTGTTCTTTAGTGGTCCTGGACTGTGAATGTGAACCCCCCCACCAGCAGAGCCAGTGAGCAGAGCCAGTGAGCAGGGCCAGTGAGCAGGGCCAGTGATCAGGGCCAGTGAGCAGGGCCAGTGAGCAGGGCCAGTGAGCAGGGCCAGTGAGCAGGGCCAGTGAGCAGGGCCAGTGAGCAGGGCCAGTGAGCAGGGCCAGTGAGCAGAGCCAGTGAGCAGGGCCAGTGAGCAGGGCCAGTGAGCAGGGCCAGTGAGCAGGGCCAGTGAGCAGGGCCAGTGATCAGGGCCAGTGATCAGGGCCAGTGAGCAGAGCCAGGGCCAGTGAGCAGGGCCAGTGAGCAGAGCCAGTGAGCAGGGCCAGTGAGCAGGGCCAGTGAGCAGGGCCAGTGAGCTGAGCCAGTGAGCAGGGCCAGTGAGCAGGGCCAGTGAGCAGGGCCAGTGAGCAGAGCCAGTGAGCAGGGCCAGTGAGCAGAGCCAGTGAGCAGCGCCCGTGAGCAGGGCCAGTGAGCAGGGCCAGTGAGCAGGGCCAGTGAGCAGAGCCAGTGAGCAGGGCCAGTGAGCAGGGCCAGTGAGCAGGGCCAGTGAGCAGGGCCAGTGAGCAGAGCCAGTGAGCTGATGTCTTCCTCCACTTCCTCACCGTGCCTGAGAGGAGGCTGAGCGCTTTGTCCAGCTCCCTGGAGACCTCGGTGAGAAACAGCACCCATGTCTCTCTGGAGTAGATGATACTGCTTTCCAGTTTGCACTGAAGAAATGAGGCGAGCCAAGATACAGGGAAGACTCCTGGCTAAATGAGGGGGGGGGGGGGAGAGGGAGAGAGAAAAGGAGGGAAGGAGACAAACAGGGAGAAAGAGACGGAGACAGAGTTGAAGAGAAAAAGAGAGAGAAGAAGTGGGAGGGAGACAGAGGAGAGAGAGAAGGAAAGAGAGAGACATTTCAGAATAACACAAATTACTTCTGGATCAAAGTATAAGAGCACAATCACATCACTATAATAAATATCAGAAGTTTAAATGTGTCTGTGTGTGTATGTCTCCTCTGTGGTGTACGTGTGGGGTCACTGTCACCAGTGTAGTGTGTATACAGGGTTGCTGTCACCTGTGTGACATATCTCTCCAACCTGTGTATCATATATCTCCTATCTGTGTGTAGTATCTCTCCAACCTGTGTATCATATCTCTCCAACCTGTGTATCATATATCTCCTACCTGTGTATAGTGTTAGGGTCAAACTAAATCCAAAGGGTAGATGTCGTATAATTATTACGCGCTTATCTTGAAAAACACTGTGTCCAGCTGTTGCTCATACCTGGGTTTGTAGATGGCAGAAGAGGCAGGCAGGTAAGCAGAGGGCAGGTAGGTAAATGGCAGGCAGGTAAGCAGAGGGCAGGTAGGTAAATGGCAGGCAGGTGAGCAGAAGGCAGGTAAGCGGAGGGAATGCAGGTAAATGGCAGGCAAGCAGGTGGTACACAATGGGATAAATCCAAATGCCTTGTAATTCACAAAAGAAGAGTTAATTCAAGTGTATGTTCCAAGTTTAAAGTTAAAGCGGTAAAAACTATTCAGCTACGACATCCTTTTGGCTGTCTATCTGAGACCGATCACCATGTG
>JAGXOD010000160.1:67500-88208 GCA_020368025.1 Brachyhypopomus occidentalis
AGTACCACACTACAGCACAGTACCACACAGTACAACACAGTACCACACAGTACAACACACTACAGCACAGTACCACACAGTACAACACAGTACAACACACTACAGCACAGTACCACACACTACAACACAGTACCACACAGTACAACACACTACAGCACAGTACCACACAGTACCACACAGTACAACACACTACAGCACAGTACCACACAGTACAACACAGTACCACACAGTACAACACACTACAGCACAGTACCACACAGTACAGCACAGTACCACACTACAGCACAGTACCACACAGTACAACACAGTACCACACTACAGCACAGTACCACACTACAGCACAGTACCACACAGTTTACAATTTCTTACTGAATGATGCAGCAGCATCTGTATAATCTGGGGTAGAAGCAGGACTGGTGTATAATCTGGGGTAGAAGCAGGACTGGTGTATAATCTGGGGTAGAAGCAGGGTTGGTGTATAATCTGGGGTAGAAGCAGCGCTGGTGTATAATCTGGGGTAGAAGCAGGACTGGTGCTAAATCTGATGTAGAAGCAGGGCTGGTGTATAATCTGGGGTAGAAGCAGTGCTGGTGTATAATCTGGGGTAGAAGCAGGGTTGGTGTATAATCTGGGGTAGAAGCAGCGCTGGTGTATAATCTGGGGTAGAAGCAGGACTGGTGCTAAATCTGATGTAGAAGCAGGGCTGGTGTATTATCTGGGATAGAAGCAGGGCTGGTGTATAATCTGGGGTTGAAGCAGCGCGGGTGCTAAATCTGATGTAGAAGCAGTGCTGGTGTATAATCTGGGGTAGAAGCAGTGCTGGTGTATAATCTGGGGTAGAAGCAGTGCTGGTGTATAATCTGATGTAGAAGCAGTGCTGGTGTATAATCTGGGGTAGAATCAGCGCTGGTGTATAATCTTGGGTAGAAGCAGCACTGGTGTATAATCTGAGGTAGAAGCAGTACTGGTGTATAATCTGGGGTAGAAGCAGGGTTGGTGTATAATCTGAGGTAGAAGCAGCGCTGGTGTATAATCTGGGGTAGAAGCAGGTTTGGTGTATAATCTGAGGTAGAAACAGTATTCTCTCACACTTACATTTCCTGGTAGGATGAACACTGCATTCCCTCCTGGAAAAAAAGACAAGCAGTGGAAACTTTACTGCATAAGTTTCACTGAACATAGTAAACTTCTAATTGAAAAATCTGTACTTTTTCATCTAAACATACTCCTGAATGTGTCATAGTGGCGTTTACCTGTCTGATTGTGTCATAGTAGAGTTAACCTGTCTGATTGTGTCATAGTAGTGTTTACCTATCTGATTGTGTCATAGTACAATTGTGTATTAATTGTGTTTACCTGACTGGCGAGAAAGATGATGTCAAGGAGCACCTCTGGTAGCTGCCTCTCGGCTGGTGACATCAGTGTATAATTGAACACCATGTCAATCACCTGTATCTTGTTTGGAAGGGCAGGCAGGTCTTTAACAATGATCTCAGCTGTCTGCATCGGGGTAAGGACGTCCAAAGCCTGTAGCTGCATTACAAAAAACACGTAAAATTAAAAATACAAAGTAAAAAAAAAGATGTAAAAAACACATTAATACAAATGGAGAAGAAACTGACAAATGATGAGAGTTCTGAGAGTTCTGATTGTAGTCTATTATTGTGTCACATGTGATCTTCATTCTGTCCTAAGAGTCTAGCGCACTCTGTGACTTATCTCTGCTGTACTTCATCTTGTGGACATGGTGGACTTACTGCGTTAAACTGCGGGTTTAGCAGGTACATCTCCTGCACAGTGGCAAACTGAGAGAATCCACCTAGGTTCAGTATAATCCAGTCAGAACTGCTGTTGGTCATGCAAGCACCTGCAGGGGGCGAGATTGAGTAATTAGAGAAAAACTGAAGAATGGCCACTTTTTGTATTGTATTGTGCATTGTGCATGATATTTGGTTGTGTGAGTTGAATCTGATCACCAGTATGTGATCTTCATTCCTTTCTAACATTGCATAAGTCTGGGCAGAGGTCTTGTTCAGTGTCAACTTTTTTTTTTGTTATGGTTGACAACACTGTCTACAATTTCACAAATTCTCTTCGTACAATAGCAGCTTTCTTCTTAAACACTCCCTCTGTTACACTCTTCAAACATGCAAGCACACACACCCACATATACAAATGCTCACAAAACACACACACAATCAGTACAAAGCCTGTCAAGGTTCATTGCAGCGCAGGTCTCCCACAATGCACCAGGTGGATACCTACAATACGCTCGTTCGCATTCATTACATTAACATGAAGTCAGAGGTTCATCATAGTGTCTTTGAATGCAAAGATTATGAAACAGGCCAAATGTGTTTTTGATAAATATGACTGTGTCATTGTTGACCCTTTGTAGGGTCCGCTATGTTACGTGTTGACATTACTCTCTCGGCCTACCCTCCCCCGCTCACTGTGACAGGTCGATGTTTTTTGTTCTTGTCATAGACATTTATACATGTTAAATCGTTTTCCTAAAATATATATGGAACATTTTTAATATGTACAAACAGAAGTAAAAATATTTATTATGAAAAATTGCCAACTGCAGCCTTTAATGGAATATGTCTGGGTTTGAGTGTTTGTTTGAGTGTCAGTTGGTCTGTTACAGAGGTTGGTACCTGTGGAGTTTTGTCTGGATAGGTAAGGAGACATGAAATCCATGTAGACAGTGTGAACAGTTTCTTTGGTTATGAGGAACATGTTGTTACTCATCTGCCTCACACTAAAAGAGGAAGAAAAACAGAAACAGAAAAGCATGTGATTAAATGTTGATTAGTACAGTGTGGGAGTTAGGCTGACATGCAGGGGGTTAGTACAGTGTGGGAGTTAGGCTGACATGCAGGGGGTTAGTACAGTGTGGGAGTTAGGCTGACATGCAGGGGGTTAGTACAGTGTGGGAGTTAGGCTGACATGCAGGGGCTTAGTACAGTGGGACATGCAGGGGGTTAGTACAGTGGGGGAGTTAGGCTGACATGCAGGGGGATAGTCAGTGGGAGGGGCTGACATGCAGGGGGTTAGTACAGTGTGGGAGTTAGGCTGACATGCAGTGGGGTTAGTACAGTGTGGGAGTTAGGCTGACATGCAGGGGGTTAGTACAGTGGGAGTTAGGCTGACATGCAGGGGGTTAGTACAGTGTGGGAGTTAGGCTGACATGCAGGGGGTTAGTACAGTGTGGGAGTTAGGCTGACATGCAGGGGGTTAGTACAGTGTGAGTTAGGCTGACATGCAGGGGGTTAGTACAGTGTGGGAGTTAGGCTGACATGCAGGGGGTTAGTACAGTGTGGGAGTTAGGCTGACATGCAGGGGGTTAGTACAGTGTGGGAGTTAGGCTGACATGCAGGGGGTTAGTACAGTGGGAGTTAGGCTGACATGCAGGGGGTAGTACAGTGGGAGTTAGGCTGACATGCAGGGGGTTAGGGGGTTAGTACAGTGGGAGTTAGGCTGACATGCAGGGGGTTAGTACAGTGGGAGTTAGGCTGACATGCAGGGGGGGTTAGTACAGTGGGAGTTAGGCTGACATGCAGGGGGGTTAGTACAGTGGGAGTTAGGCTGACATGCATGGAGTTAGGCTGACATGCAGGGGGTTAGTACAGTGGGAGTTAGGCTGACATGCAGGGGTTAGTACAGTGGGAGTTAGGCTGACATGCAGGGGGTGGGAGTTAGGCTGTACAGTGGGAGTTAGGCTGACATGCAGGGACATGCAGTGGGGGGTTAGTACAGTGTGGGAGTTAGGCTGACATGCAGGGGTTAGTACAGGAGTTAGGCTGACATGCAGGGGGTTAGTACAGTGTGGGAGTTAGGCTGACATGCAGGGGTTAATACAGATGGTGATAGGCTGACATGCAGGGGGGTTAGTACAGTGTGAGTTAGGCTGACATGCAGGGGGTTAGTACAGTGCGAGTTATGCTGACATGCAGGGGGTTAGTACAGTGTGGGAGTTAGGCTGACATGCAGGGGGTTAGTACAGTGGGAGTTAGGCTGACATGCAGGGGGTTAGTACAGTGGGAGTTAGGCTGACATGCAGGGGGTTAGTACAGTGGGAGTTAGGCTGACATGCAGGGGGTTAGTACAGTGGGAGTTAGGCTGACATGCAGGGGGTTAGTACAGTGTGGGAGTTAGTGCTAGTTAATGCGTTTACATACAGTATCTGGTAGGTTTGGCAGCTGAATGGTTTGGCACTGAGGCAGAGGAGGTACTCAGGTGTCAGGGTGGATAAGAGAGGTTTTAGTCTCATCTGAAACCAGGTGCTGACAAACAGCTCATCCTGTAGGTTGCTTGGAGATGGTTTGTAAATGTTGTCCAGGATGTGACTGAAGGGTGAATCCAGAGAACTATAGTTCTGAGAAATAGTAGGCATGATTTAGAATTATAAGATGAAATTGAATTAGAAAAGTTTAACTAAATTTCAACAGTGTTACCACAGAATATCAGGCATATTACAGTCAGAGTAAAGTCATGGCTGTAACAGGATTTTAGCAGCATTGTTTTAGTAATCAAACAGTGGAGTGAAAGTAAGTACTGTAACATGAGTGGTGTGTCAGTACTGTAACAGTAACCTAACAGCGGTGTGTCAGTACTGTAACAGTAACCTAACAGCAGTGTGTCAGTACTGTAACAGTAACCCAACAGTGGTGTGTCAGTACTGTAACAGTAACCCAACAGTGGTGTGTCAGTACTGTAACAGTAACCTAACAGCAGTGTGTCAATACTGTAACAGTAACCTCACAGTGGTGTAACAGTACTGTAACATTAATCTAACAGTGGTGTGTCAGTTCTGCAACAGTAACCTAACAGTGGTGTGTCAGTTCTGCAACAGTAACCTAACAGTGGTGTGTCAATACTGTAACAGTAACCTAACAGTGGTGTGTCAGTTCTGCAACAGTAACCTAACAGTGGTGTGTCAGTACTGTAACATGAGTGGTGTGTCAGTTCTGCAACAGTAACCTAACAGTGGTGTGTCAGTTCTGCAACAGTAACATAACAGTGGTGTGTCAGTTCTGCAACAGTAACCTAACAGCGGTGTGTCAGTTCTGCAACAGTAACCTAACAGCAGTGTGTCAATACTGTAACAGTAACCTAACAGCGGTGTGTCAGTACTATTACATTAATTAACTTAACAGCGGTGTGTCAGTACTGTAACAGTAACCTCACAGTGGTGTAACAGTACTGTAACATTAATCTAACAGTGGTGTGTCAGTACTGTAACAGTAACCTCACAGTGGTGTAACAGTACTGTAACATTAACCTCACAGTGATGTAACAGTATTGTAACATTAACCTCACAGTGGTGTAACAGTACTGTAACAGTAACCTCACAGTGGTGTAACATTAATCTAACAGTGGTGTGTCAGTACTGTAACATTAATCTAACAGTGGTGTGTCAGTACTGTAACATTAACCTAACAGCGGTGTGTCAGTACTATTACATTAATTAACTTAACAGCGGTGTGTCAGTACTGTAACAGTAACCTCACAGTGGTGTAACAGTACTGTAACATTAACCTAACCTAAGAGTACTGTAACATTAACCTAACACCGGTCTAACAGTACTGTAACAGTAACCACACAGTGGTGTAACAGTACTGTAACAGTATGCGTACAGTCATAGCCAGCTGGTTCATGAGCGTGAGGAGACTCTCAGAGAGGTGTCCTGTCAGGCCTGTGATCGTCTCTTCACTGAGTGTCAGATTAACACTTGCTGCACACTGTATGACCTTTGCCACATACTCCAACATATCAGTCATCTGGGAAAAAAATAAACCACCTTTCACCTTTTTGAGGATTCAAATGTAAAGAGTATGGCATACATCACAAACATATTACAGAATCAAAACACTCTTTTAATCATCTTAAGAATTAAATCATCTGGTACAACCATATTACCAAAACACGTTAATCTTAGTTTTCTTGAAAAAGTTAAAGATCAAAATATGTATGTTATGAATTGTGAATATTACTCACAGGACATGTTTTGTCAAGAGTGACACTGCAAATATCCACAGTTTCATTCTTCTTATTCATCCCATTCTCAATGTAGCTTCAGACACAAATAAACAAGCGAACATTTGAATACACTAAATATTCATATATTTAAATTTTTATTCTCTCATACTTTTGTCCTCTCGTCCATGTACAGATGTTATCGGTTGTGTTTTTCAACAGAAATACTGATTTCACAACAACAAAGTATTTGGTACTCACAACAGATTATGAAATACAGCTGTGAGATTGTCTGGGACGTCACTGGGGAGGAATCTGTTCAAAACGGGAACCACCATGTAAGTGAACCAGGAGTTGACGTCCATGGGGTCAAACAGCTGTTGGTCTGGTTGTGGTGGATCCATGGTGTTCTGCTTGTATGGAGCTGCTAACTCCGCCAGTGTCCAGTTCAACATGGCCTGCACCAGGGTGCCACTGCTCATGCTGGTCAGGTTGGGCTGCATGGGAAACAACATGCTAGGCTAGCGAGGAAGGACCTCATTCATCACCAGGAGATTCAGAGTAAATCCTACATTTGTACTGTCTCTGCAACTGGTTTGTGTGAGATGCTTAAAGCAAATGTAATAATAACCGTAAATGTAAACTGCTTTAAATGACATTGACATGACTTCTTAAATGTAAATGTCAGCTATTGAGGTACCTGATGCATGAAGGACACAAATTCTCTGGCGAAACTCCCAGCAGGTTTAAACACTGTCATAAAGCCATTTACAGCCTGCGGATATCAGTATCAACAGCAAAACTTAGTACATCACTGTCTGAGTAGAGACTCAGATCCATCACTTAAATCAGTACATTATAGCACCAGAACCACATACACATTATGATTCAAACTCAGACTGGATCAATGTTTTAGAGGGTAAAACATCTGTCCAGACTTGTCCAGTCTGATTAGAGGGTAAAACATTTAATCTGATTAGAGGGTAAAACATTCAGTGTGATTAGAGGGTAATACATTCAGTGTGATTAGTGGGTAAAACATTCAGTCTGATTAGAGGGTAAAACATTCAGTGTGATTAGAGGGTAAAACATTCAGTGTGATTAAAGGGTAAAACATTCAGTGTGATTAGAGGGTAAAACATTCAATCTGATTAGAGGGTAAAACATTCAATCTGATTAGAGGGTAAAACATTCAGTGTGATTAGAGGGTAAAACATTCAGTGTGATTAGAAGGTAAAACATTCAGTGTGATTAGAGGGTAAAACATTCAATCTGATTAGAGGGTAAAACATTCAATCTGATTAGAGGGTAAAACATTCAGTGTGATTAGAGGGTAAAACATTCAATCTGATTAGAGGGTAATACATTCAGTGTGATTAGTGGGTAAAACATTCAATCTGATTAGAGGGTAAAACATTCTGTGTGATTAGAGGGTAAAACATTCAATCTGATTAGAGGGTAAAACATTCAGTGTGATTAGAGGGTAAAACATTCAATCTGATTAGAGGGTAAAACATTCAATCTGATTAGAGGGTAAAACATTCAATCTGATTAGAGGGTAAAACATTCAGTGTGATTAGAGGGTAAAACATTCAGTGTGATTAGAGGGTAAAACATTCAATCTGATTAGAGGGTAAAACATTCAATCTGATTAGAGGGTAAAACATTCAATCTGATTAGAGGGTAAAACATTCAGTGTGATTAGAGGGTAAAACATTCAATCTGATTAGAGGGTAAAACATTCAATCTGATTAGAGGGTAAAACATTCAATCTGATTAGAGGGTAAAACATTCAGTGTGATTAAAGGGTAAAACATTCAGTGTGATTAAAGGGTAAAACATTCAATCTGATTAGAGGGTAAAACATTCAATCTGATTAGAGGGTAAAACATTCAGTGTGATTAGAGGGTAAAACATTCAGTGTGATTAGAGGGTAAAACATTCAGTGTGATTAGAGGGTAAAACATTCAGTGATTGTAAAACATTCAATCTGATTAGAGGGTAAAACATTCAATCTGATTAGAGGGTAAAACATTCAATTAGAGGGTGATTAGAGGGTAAAACATTCAATCTGATTAGAGGGTAAAACATTCAATCTGATTAGAGGGTAAAACATTCAATCTGATTAGAGGGTAAAACATTCAGTGTGATTAGAGGGTAAAACATTCAATCTGATTAGAGGGTAAAACATTCAATCTGATTAGAGGGTAAAACATTCAGTGTGATTAGAGGGTAAAACATTCAGTGTGATTAGAGGGTAAAACATTCAATCTGATTAGAGGGTAAAACATTCAATCTGATTAGAGGGTAAAACATTGTCTCAGAGCAGTAAAACAAGACTTGCATACAAAAACAATTCTAGCTTAATAAGCATGTCAGTGGTGTTGCACCACAGTGTAACCTGGATAAATGGATCTTGCTGAGAGTGGATAAACATCGAAGACATGTCTGCTTTCCACAAACTTCCATTGGGTGCTGCTGTCACTGGATCTCCAACCCCCCCCACCGAGTCCATCAGACTGTTGAACACCAAACTGAGGGATGCGTTATCCAGGCTGGCCACCTCTGGGTAGAGCAACAGCTCTGCTTTCTGCTCCGGACTCAACAGGTGCAACACCTCCAGCTGTGCAGAGGACAAAATTAGACTAAGAGGACTGGAGAAGACATCAGGGAGGTTGACCTGATATAGACCTAGAATATAGACCTGATCATACAAAATATAGAGCTGATCATTCTGAATATAGACCTGATCATTCTGAATATAGACCTGATCACATACCTGATCATACTGAAAATAGACCTGATCATACTGAATATAGACCTGATCACATACCTGATCATACTGAATATAGACCTGATCATACTGAATATAGACCTGATCATTCTGAACATAGACCTGATCACATACCTGATCATACTGAATATAGACCTGATCATTCTGAATATAGACCTGTTCATTCTGAATATAGACCTGATCACATACCTGATCATACTGAATATAGATCATTCTGAATATAGACCTGTTCATTCTGAATATAGACCTGATCACATACCTGATCATACTGAATATAGACCTAATTATTCTGAATATACAGCTGCTCATTCTGAACATAGAGCGTATCATTGTGAATGTAATACAAGTTGGAGCTGATCATTCTGAGTGGATGCGGCAGGTAGAGTACCCCACTGAAGAGTATGTTCATGGAGGTGAAATCTCTGAATCGGGCCAGGACTGAAAACAAGCCAAAGTTCTTCATGAGCCAATCCTCACTGCTGCCACCAGGGAGCACACAACCTGAACACACATAACAAAGTGTTTGTACACACACGCTAACACACATAATAAAGTGTGTGTACACACAACCTGAACGCACATAAGTGTGTGAACACACATAATAAAGTGTGTGTACTTGCACGCTAACACACATAATAAAGTGTGTGTACTTACACGCTAACACACATAATAAAGTGTGTACACACAACCTGAACGCACATAATAAAGTGTGTGTACACACACGCTAACACAAACACTAAACGTACATCTAATAATATAAAGTGTGTGTACACACACGCTAACGCACATAAACACTAAACGTACATCTAATAATATAAAGTGTGTGTACACACACGCTAACGCACATAACACTAAACGTACATCTAATAATATAAAGTGTGTGTACACACACTTTAACGCACATAAACACTAAACGTACATCTAATAATATAAAGTGTGTGCATACACACGTTAACGCACATAAACACTTAACGTACATCTAATAATATAAAGTGTGTGTACACACACGCTAACGCACATAACACTAAACGTACATCTAATAATATGGTGACTGGTGACTGTTTTCTTTTTTGCATCACACGGACGCGCTGCGCTAACTGGGGAAGAGAGTGAAGTGCAACAATATATGTATGTATATATATGATATATGTACAGTGTCTGTTCCATAATTATAATGGGCTTTATAGTTTTATTAGGAATAATTATGTTGAGCTGATCCATTAGGAATAATTAGAATTAGTAAATCCTGTTCCATTAGGGGTAATGAGATTGAACTGTGTCTCCTGTTACTCCTGAGATGTAGCACCATTAATTAAAGTAATGAGATGCTAATCAGGAGATCTTGGGACTAACTAGGAGATCTTGGGACTAATCAGGAGATTGTAGGACTAATCAGGAAATCTTGTTCGGCTGGTAAATGTTGAATTGTAATATTAACAGTGAAGGGCTGTCCCGTTAATATTAACTGGGAGGGGCTGTTTCATTAAAATTAACTGGAGGGGACTGTTCCGTTAATATTAACTGGAAGGGGCTGTTTCATTAAAATTAACTGGGAGGGGCTGTTTCATTAAAATTAACTGGGAGGGGCTGTTCCGTTAATATTAACTGGGAGGGGCTGTTCCGTTAATATTAACTGGCCGTTAATATTAACTGGGAGGGGCTGTTCCGTTAATATTAACTGGGAGGGGCTGTTCCGTTAATATTAACTGGGAGGGGCTGTTCCGTTAAAATTAACTGGGAGGGGCTGTTCCGTTAATATTAACTGGGAGGGGCTGTTTCATTAATATTAACTGGGAGGGGCTGTTTCATCAGTAGTAACTGGAAGTGTGTATTTTACCTGCTGATGTGTTTCTGGACAGGAATGGGTACATGAAAAATGAATAGATCCATTCCTGCTGCACTGGGTCCAAACCAGAGAAATGCTGACTGAGCATCTGCACTCTACAATGTATAAACACACACACACACACACACACACACATAAACCAGAGAAATGCTGACTGAGCTTCTGCACTCTACAATGTATAAACACACACACACACACACACACATAAACCAGAGAAATGCTCACTTAGCATCTGCACTCTACAATGTATAAACACACACACACACACACACACACACACACACACACACACACACACACACACACACACATAAACCAGAGAAATGCTCACTTAGCATCTGCACTCTACAATGTATAAACACACACACACACACACACACACACACACACACACACACACACATAAACCAGAGAAATGCTGACTGAGCTTCTGCACTCTACAATGTAAACACACACACACACACACACACACACACTCACACACACATAAACCAGAGAAATGCTGACTGAGCTTCTGCACTCTACAATGTATAAACACACACACACACACACACTCACACACACATAAACCAGAGAAATGCTGACTGAGCTTCTGCACTCTACAATGTATAAACACACACACACACACACACACACAAACCAGAGAAATGCTCACTTAGCTTCTGTAGTCTTAAATGCATATACACGTGCTCACTCTCACACACTGTTCTATACAGTACATATATATATATATATATATACACACTCATGGGCCACTTTATTAGGTACACCTGTCCAACTGCTCAATAATGCAAATGTCGAATCAGCCAATCACACGGCAGCAACTCAATGCATTTAGGCATGTAGACATGGCCAAGACGATCTGCTGCAGTTCAAACTGAGTATCAGAATGGGGAAGAAAGGGGATTTAAGTGACTTTTGGTTGTTTGGTTGTTGGTGCCAGACAGCCTGGTCTGAGTATTTCAGAAACTGCTGATCTACTGGGATTTACACGCACAACCATCTCTATGGTTTACAGAGAATGGTCCGAAAAAGAGAAAATATCCAGTGAGCGGCAGTTCTGTGGGTGCAAATGCCTTGTTGATGCCAGAGGTCAGAGGAGAATGGACAGACTGGTTTGAGCAGTAACTCAAATAACCGTTACAACTGAGGCAGAAGAGCATCTCTGAACACACAACATGTCGAACCTTGAGGTGGATGGGCTACAGCAGCAGGGGCTGTGTGTGTGTGAGTGGTGAGTGTGTGGTATGTGGTGAGTGTGTGATGTGTTGTGTGTGTGTGTGAGTGGAGAGTGTGTAGGTGTGTGTGTGTGTGTGTCTTGCGTGTGTAGGTGTGTGTGTGTGTGTGTGTGTGTGTCTTGCGTGTGTAGGTGTGCGTGTGTGCACGTGTGTGTGTGTGTGTGTGTGTGTGTGTGTGTGTGTGTGTGTGTGTGTGTGTGTGTGTGTGTGTGTGTGTGTGTGTGTGTGTGTGTGTGTGTGTGTGTGTGTGTGTGTGTGTGTGTGTGTGTGTGTGTGTGTGTGTGTGTGTGTGTGTGTGTGTGTGTGTGTGTGTGTGTTTGTGTGTGTGTGTGTGTGTGTGCTCATACACAGTCTGGTAAGTCTGGCAGCTGAAGTTGCTGTTGCTAAGACAGGTGAGGTAGTACTGGGACATGGAGGAGAGGAGGGGGGTGAGTCTGATCTCCACCCAGAGTCTGATGAAGTCTTCATCCTGAAGAAGAGCGCTGGGGTTCACACTGACGGCAGCAGACAGGTCCAGCAGCGGGACCACGCTGGAGTTCTGAGAGATGTGAAGAGGGAGAAAGAGGGAAAGAGAGCATGTGCAAAAGAGAGAGAGAGAGAGAGAGGGGGGGAGGATGAAAAGGTGGGAAAGAAGAAGATGATCCAGAGGTGTGGGTGAGAGATATAGAGAGATGGGGTATAGAGAGAGATCCAGACGGATATAGAGAGATCCAGAGGGGTATAGAGAGATCCAGACGGATATAGAGAGATCCAGAGGGGTATAGAGAGATCCAGAGGGATATAGAGAGATCCAGAGGGATATAGAGAGATCCAGAGGGTTATAGAGAGAGATCCAGAGGGTTATATAGAGAGATCCAGAGGGTTATATACAGAGATCCAGAGGGGGATAGAGAGAGATCCAGAGGGGGATAGAGAGAGATCCAGAGGGGGATAGAGAGAGATCCAGAGGGTTATACAGAGATCCAGAGACATATAGAGACATCCAGAGGGGGATAGAGAGATCCAGAGGGTTATAGAGAGATCCAGAGGGGTATAGAGAGATCCAGAAGGATACAGAGAGATCCAGAGGGGTATAGAGAGATCCAGAGGGGTATAGAGAGATCCAGAAGGATATAGAGAGATCCAGAGGGGTATAGAGAGATCCAGGCGGATATAGAGAGATCCAGAGGGTTATAGAGAGATCCAGAGGGTTATAGAGAGATCCAGAGGGGTATAGAGAGATCCAGACGGATATAGAGAGATCCAGAGGGGTATAGAGAGAGATCCAGAGGGGTATAGAGAGATCCAGAGGGATATAGAGAGATCCAGAGGGATATAGAGAGATCCAGAGGGTTATATAGAGAGATCCAGAGGGTTATATACAGAGATCCAGAGGGGGATAGAGAGAGATCCAGAGGGGGATAGAGAGAGATCCAGAGGGTTATACAGAGATCCAGAGACATATAGAGACATCCAGAGGGGGATAGAGAGATCCAGAGGGTTATAGAGAGATCCAGAGGGGTATAGAGAGATCCAGAAGGATACAGAGAGATCCAGAGGGGTATAGAGAGATCCAGAGGGGTATAGAGAGATCCAGAAGGATATAGAGAGATCCAGAGGGATACAGAGAGATCCAGAGGGTTATAGAGAGATCCAGAGGGGTATAGAGAGATCCAGAAGGATATAGAGAGATCCAGAGGGGTATAGAGAGATCCAGAAGGATATAGAGAGATCCAGAGGGGTATAGAGAGATCCAGAGGGGTATAGAGAGATCCAGAGGGGTATAGAGAGAGGAGTGGAGTGAGGGGAAAACACAGTTAAAGATGGTCAAATGGCAGCAGTTCCGATGTTGAAAATACTGATGAACACAATGATGACATGGGTGTACTGCCCTGTCTCATCCCTACCAGAAGTGAGTAGACATCAAGCATGGCTTCAACCAGCCCTTGCAGATGGAGGACATTCTGCTGCTCTGCCCCAGGGCCTGATGGGACCCCCACACACACCAGGAAGTCAGCTGTCGGGTCAGGAATCTAAACACGCCAGCATAAAACAACAAACAACCAAGCAAAAATAAAGCGGAAACAAAAATATAGACATAAAATAATGAAACCATGAAAAAGCAAAAGCGTGATCATGATGTAACCATTTCTGCTGCTGCAAAACAATCAGAAAATCCCAACAAATGTAACAGAGATTAAAGTAAACAGAACACAGATTACAGATTATAGTAAACAGAACACAGATTCCAGATTAAAGTAAACAGAACACAGATTACAGATTATAGTAATCAGAATACAGATTACAGATTATAGTAATGAGAATACAGATTCTGTATTGGTTCTGTATTCCACAGTTCTGTATACTGTATTATGTACACTGTATAATGTATTCTGTACACTGTATACTGCATTTTGTATATTGCACACTGTATTATGTATTCTGTATACTGTATTCTGTGTACTGCATTCTTAAATCTGTATACTATATACTGTATTCTGTACACTGTATTATGTATTCTGTATACTATATACTGTATTTTGTACACTGTATTATGTATTCTGTATACTGTACACTGTATTATGTATTCTGTATACTATATACTGTATTCTGTACACTGTATTATGTATTCTGTATACTATATACTGTATTTTGTACACTGTATTATGTATTCTGTACACTGTATTATGTATTCTGTATACTATATACTGTATTCTGTACACTGTATTATGTATTCTGTATACTATATACTGTATTCTGTATTCTGTATACTGTACACTGTATTATGTATTCTGTATGCTACTAACACATCAATGGAGAAATGAAGGCAGCAGTGTATGAGTGCAAATGTGTTTGTGTGTGTGTGTGTGCGGGTGTGTGAGTGTGTGTGCGAGTGAGTTTTCAAAGACTTACAGCAGTAGTTTTGTTGTGCGTGTGTGTGTGTGTGTTTTCAGACTTACAGCAGTAGTTTTACTGTGTGTGTGTGTGTGTGTGTGTTTTCAGACTTACAGCAGTACAGTTTTGTTGTGTGATGCCACTAGCTGAACAAGTGCCACTGTGGAAAGTTGAAAAGTACCATCAGAGAAGAAGCTCATCTCAGAGGAAACAGAGACTCTACCAGATTAGTAGAGAGGGAGAGAGAGAGAGAGGGGAGAGAGAGAGAGAGAGAGAGAGAGAGAGAGAGAGAGAGAGAGAGAGGGAGGGAGAGAGAGGGAGAGAGAGAGAGCACTGTGCAAAACAAAACATAGTAGTCACTGTATTCTTGGTTTAGTACTTACTTTGGATGCGCTGCACATGCAGCACCTATACCAAACAGAAGAGTCAGAACAGTGAGAACAGTTAGAAGAGTCAGAACAGTGAGAACAGTCAGAACAGTCCGAACAGTGAGAACAGTTAGAAGAGTCAGAACAGTGAGCAGTTAGAAGAGTCAGAACAGTTAGAAGAGTCAGAACAGTGAGAACAGTCAGAACAGTCCGAACAGTGAGAACAGTTAGAAGAGTCAGAACAGTGAGAACAGTTAGAAGAGTCAGAACAGTTAGAAGAGTCAGAACAGTGAGAACAGTCAGAACAGACCGAACAGTGAGAACAGTCAGAAGAGTCAGAACAGTTAGAAGAGTCACAACAGTGAGAACAGTCAGAACAGACCGAACAGTGAGAAGTCAGAAGAGTCAGAACAGTTAGAAGAGTCACAACAGTGAGAACAGTTAGAAGAGTCAGAACAGAGAACAGATAATAGTCAGTACAGAAAACAGTCAGAATAGAACAGAGATTTGTTTATTCATGTATCAGAACTGATGTCCTCAGCACATTCAAAATGATGTCATTTAGGAAATGGGTGAAGAAGCTTTACTTACCGAGGCATGAAGTTCCTAAATACAAGAGCAGAAAGAGACACCCTGTCCTCATGATCAGATTAGGAAGAATTCACTTTTCACTCTGTAGCAAACAGACAATCATCACAGCAAATTTATATATAGATTTACAATTTAAGTTTTATTTGATTTTTAGAAACTGAATTAATAATTGTACTCTGAATTAATAAGTACTCTGCGTATGTGAGAAGACAGTCACAGGGTCTAAGCATGTCAGAGACCAGGTGAGCAAACAAAGGAAGCATGTTTCACTCAGACCAGGGCCAGACAATAGATAAGCAGGTCTGGTGAGTGTTCGTTTGAACACGGTTTGTGTTCGGAATGTGACGCATAATTTTCATTGTTTGTGGAATTGTTGTCTTACATAAAGGCTGCGTTCATAGTTGGAGAGCAGAGATTTTCCATTGAGGACAACAGCCTATTTAACAACCTGGGTGCTTAGGTGAGACATTCAAACACTGGTCATTTTCACTCTCAAACTGACATTTGTCAAGATTTTATTTTTAATAAAAGTATATGAAAGGCTTTCTATAATTTAGTTTAGTAGATTTTGAATTTTAATTGGTATTTTTTGGTTATAATAACATGTCAAAGGTGTCTGCTCACACACACCCACCCTGAATGTCAAGTGTCTTCTCACCCTTCTCATTCTACTAACAATACTGCGCTCGCTCTCTCTCTCTCTCTCTCACACAAACACACACACACACAAACGCATGCACGCACAAGTATAAACACGCACACATACACACACACAGTTAAACAATCCTGTTGTGTAGGTGTGACCCTGGTAAGGCTGTTCTGGTTTTTCAGGTTGTGTGGGTATTGCATACATATCACAGACTTGAATCAGGGTCACCCGAGAGATTCCTACCTGAGAGGCAGGTGAAATGCGTACAGTACCACCTGTGGCACATCTCAAAGATTCCTTATTTTTACAGTGAAGCCCAGTGGTTCAGGTACTCAATTATTAATCAGAAGGTTGCTGGTTCAAGCCCCACGGCCACTGGTGCACCATAGCAAGGCCAAACTGTACCCGTCAAACTGTACCCGTCATAATTACACATCAAACTGTACCCCGTCATAATTACACATCAAACTGTACCCAGTCATAATTACACATCAAACTGTACCCCGTCATAATTACAAATCAAACTGTACCCAGTCATAATTACACATCAAACTGTACCCCGTCATAATTACACGTCAAACTGTACCCTGTCATTATTACATTGAAACATTTGATATATGGTTAGAGGATGAGGTGTTTAAAGTCATGGGGTTTGTGTAAGAAAAAAAGTAAAAATTACAATATAATGTGATACACACTGCAATGAAATTCCCAATGCAGGGAAATAATTACACACACACATCATATCAGAACAGCCCAGGGATTCAGATCCCTGGGGGACATCACTATGGTTTCACACATGAATGAAGTATTTACACACTTACGGAAACTAGCATAAGAGCAGTAGCATAACACCAGAGACAAGTAGCACTGTTTCCACACAAAACAGTATCATCAAATGCCAAACACAATAACAACAACGACAACTAGTCTTATAGTAAAAATAATAGTAACTACTCTGAAACTAGTCTGAAATGAGATCTTTGCAAACACACTTCATTTCACATTATACAAACAACCACAGCCAAACAATAGATTGTTTAAAATTTATACAGTTTTATAAGTCTATCTTATAATTGTTGAGAAATGATGTTTACAGCAATAAAGTGAAAGAATGAGAAGAGAGAGACTTTACCTGGGAAGTTATGTTCCTAGCAGGTGTGTGTGCGTGTGTTCATTCTGCAACTCACAGGCAGCTTTGCTCACAGTGACTCCACCTATACAGGAAGCTAATCTTATATAGGAACTATAAAGAGAATTTTGAAATTTCAGCTATATATAGTGAAATGAATTAAATTCTACAGGGCAGTAGACAGTAATTTTAAAAGTGCAGATGAACTACAGTAACTACAGTCTACTCTGTTGTTCAGTGACTACAGTAACTACAGTCTACTCCAATGTTCAGTGACTACAGTAACTACAGTCTACTCTGTTGTTCAGTGACTACAGTCTACTCCAATGTTCAGTGACTACAGTAACTACAGTCTACTCTGATGTTCACAGTTGTTCAGTGACTACAGTATATACAGTCTACTATGTTGTTCAGTGACTACAGTAACTACAGTCTACTCCAATGTTCAGTGACTACAGTAACTACAGTCTACTCTGTTGTTCAGTGACTACAGTAACTACAGTCTACTATGTTGTTCAGTGACTACAGTAACTACAGTCTACTCCAATGTTCAGTGACTACAGTAACTACAGTCTACTCTGTTGTTCAGTGACTACAGTAACTACAGTCTACTCTGTTCAGTTACTTCAGTAACTTAAGTCTACTATGTTGTTCAGTGACTACAGTAACTACAGTCTACTTCAAACTACAGTGAACAGTAACTACAGTCTACTTCAATGTTCAGTGACTACAGTAACTACAGTCTACTCTGTTGTTCAGTGACTACAGTAACTACAGTCTACTCCAATGTTCAGTGACTACAGTAACTACAGTCTACTCTGTTGTTCAGTGACTACAGTAACTACAGTCTACTCCAATGTTCAGTGTTCAGTGACTACAGTCTAACTGTTGTTCAGTCTACTCCAATGTTCAGTGACTACAGTAACTACAGTCTACTCTGTTGTTCAGTGACTACAGTAACTACAGTCTACTCCAATGTTCAGTGACTACAGTAACTACAGTCTACTCCAATGTTCAGTGACTACAGTAACTACAGTCTACTCTGTTGTTCAGTGACTACAGTAACTACAGTCTACTCCAATGTTCAGTGACTACAGTAACTACAGTCTACTCTGTTGTTCAGTGACTACAATAACTACAGTCTACTCTGATCTCCACAGTGAGACTGATGACACGGATTATGTTTAAGTGTCCAGGGGGTTTTGGTGTTAAACACATCTAGTTTAACACTTCACACTCCCAAAAGATTGTTTCGGATTGTCTGTGACATTCATTTTGTGTTGAGCGGAAGTGACGGAGTCTACGGTTACATAAGCACAAAGGCTGAAGAGCTGAGGTGAAAGAGCTTCATGTGAAAGTTTGAGATCAGTTCTTAAACACTTGAGCAGGAATATGTTCAAGTTAAAAATCCTCCTTAAATATGATATAAATAAATCCTCCTTAACCCTGTGACGGGCGAGGAGTGCAAAATAAAAAGGAAGCGATCATGTCAGTCTCAGGGAAAAAAGAGGAATTTAATGAATAAGGTGCACAACACAAAACCTGTGACATGACCGGCAGGGGTGCCCCGTATCGTCACAAACCCCTTTGTGCGGAGGCCATTTTGAGCCCATTTTGAGACATTTTTGAGCCATTTGTACTAGTACACTTTAACACTAGATGTATACATAGGAAAATGATCATTCAGGACTCAAACTGAATTAGACAGTTGTGTCAACATATTGATTCACCTCCAGGCTTATATTTCCATAATTTTGGTTCCATTTGAGAGCCTCTAATACAGAAGAAAATATAAAAAAAAACAAAAAACAGCTTTTATTTTGGGGATGTTTAAATGTACACAAAAAACAATATATATATACTGAGCACATACATGTTAATATTGAAGAGTTACACAACAATGCACATATTAAATGTCCCTAGGAATGTACATAGTACCACACCCTTGTCCAAATGCACCACAACCTGATCCAAGATGCGGCCCCTATACATCAAGAGCATGAAAGAGCATGAACATTTTTTTTGCTAAAACAACAACATTGGACATCTTACAGAAAGACCATAAAATTCCAAATGAAGTTTAGAATTTCCTAATAGACCAAGAGATGTCCAAGAGTCCAAGACTCTTAAGTTAACCATGCTAGCTAAGAGCCTAAACAATGCTGAGGAGGTACTACAGTACTTAAATGCTCTAATACTGTACATAATCTAATATTTAGCTGATATTTAGTATGAATTCTCTTATCCACAATTGTTTATTTATACTCACAAACAGTCCTTCGTAGACCTTCATAGCTGGTGCCCATGCTAACTTCCGGTTCAACATTTACCCAAACATCTCCAGCCAAAGTAAGTCTTTTTTTTTCTTTGATGTCCAAAAGTATACGCGAACAAAATGTCAACTAACAAAATAATCCACAACTGCTTCAGTTTCGCCAAACAGTCAATTGTGTATGTTCTGGAGAGTTTACCTTATCTTAGCTTAGCCTAGCTTATGTTAGCATGTTTACAACCCAACTGGCTTGTTATTTTGTGCATGTCCTTCTCAAAGACAAACATTCACGAATCATGGCAAGTGAGGTGTTAATCGTTTCAGCTTCGAGTGAACTATTGTTTAGAACAGCTATCAATCACTTCAAAGGGGTCAGCTTGTCACAGCTTGTAGTTACCCTTGTAACCCTGCCCCTTTGATTATCCATTCCCACCTGTGTTTTGTTAATTTCCTCTTTAGTCTGTGTTTATAATCCCCGCGTTTCTCCAGTCCCATTGTCGGTTATTGTAGTGTTTATGTTCATGCTCTGTCTCCTTCTCCTAACAATACCCGTGTCCCAGTTCGTTCTGCGTTTCATTGTTGTTTGAAAGTTGGTTTCCCTGTCTGCTTGGTTATCGCTACCTTGTATTCCGTGAACGTATTGTACTCCCTGCACCTCGTTTCCCCCACGAATCCCGTATCCTGGTTCATCTTATGGTTTGTGTTATTTGATGTTAGTAATTTGCTGTTTGCTATTCCTTGTCGTTCCTGTTATTGTCGTCACCATTGATTTCCCTTTCGTTGTAGTTCTGTTTGTTCATGCCATAGTTCACAGGTGTCAAACTCAAGGCCCGCGGGCCAAATCTGGCCCACCGCGTCATTTTATGTGGCCCGTGAGAGTTTAAAAAGCCTAATTATTTAAAGACTAAATTTCCCACAATTGTTACCTGTGAAGTGACAGCATCTCAACACTGTAGTGTTTC
>JAGXOD010000017.1:0-7500 GCA_020368025.1 Brachyhypopomus occidentalis
TCCAACCACACTCACTCACCTGTCTGTTACACTGCTCACTCCAACCACACTCACTCACCTGTCTGTTACACTGCTCACTCCAACCACACTCACTCACCTGTCTGTTACACTGCTCACTCCAACCACACTCACTCACCTGTCTGTTACACTGCTCACACCACTCACTCACCTGTCTGTTACACTGCTCACTCCAACCACACTCACTCACCTGTCTGTTACACTGCTCACTCCAACCACACTCACTCACCTGTCTGTTACACTGCTCACTCCAACCACACTCACTCACCTGTCTGTTACACTGCTCACTCCAACCACACTCACTCACCTGTCTGTTACACTGCTCACCCAACCACACTCACTCACCTGTCTGTTACACTGCTCACTCCAACCACACTCACTCACCTGTCTGTTACACTGCTCACCCACCCACACCTCACTCACCTGTCTGTTACACTGCTCACTCCAACCACACTCACTCACCTGTCTGTTACACTGCTCACTCCAACCACACTCACTCACCTGTCTGTTACACTGCTCACTCCAACCCACTCACTCACCTGTCTGTTACACTGCTGCTCACTCCCACCACACTCACTCACCTGTCTGTTACACTGCTCCCTCCAACCACACTCACCTGTCTGTTACACTGCTCACTCCAACCACACTCACTCACCTGTCTGTTACACTGCTCACTCCAACCACACTCACTCACCTGTCTGTTACACTGCTCACCCAACCACACTCACTCACCTGTCTGTTACACTGCTCACTCCAACCACACTCACTCACCTGTCTGTTACACTGCTCACTCCAACCACACTCACTCACCTGTCTGTTACACTGTTCACTCCACCACGCTCACTCACCTGTCTGTTACACTCCTGTCTGTTACACTGCTCACCCAACCAACCACACTCACTCACCTGTCTGTTACACTGCTCACTCCAACCACACTCACTCACCTGTCTGTTACACTGCTCACTCCAACCACACTCACTCACCTGTCTGTTACACTGCTCACTCCAACCACACTCACTCACCTGTCTGTTACACTGCTCACTCCAACCACCCTCACTCCAACCACACTCACTCACCTGTCTGTTACACTGCTCACTCCAACCACTCACCTGTCTGTACACTGTTACACTGCTCACTCCAACCACGCTCACTCACCTGTCTGTTACACTGCTCACTCCAACCACACTCACTCACCTGTCTGTTACACTGCTCACTCCAACCACACTCACTCACCTGTCTGTTACACTGCTCACTCCAACCACACTCACTCACCTGTCTGTTACACTGCTCACTCCAACCACACTCACCTACCTGTCTGTCACACCACTCAATCCACCCAACCACGCTCACCTGTCTGTTACACTGCTCACTCCAACCACACTCACTCACCTGTCTGCTCACTCCAACCACACACTCACTCACCTGTCTGTTACACTGCTCACTCCAACCACCCTCACTCACCTGTCTGTTACACTGCTCACTCCAACCACGCTCACTCACCTGTCTGTTACACTGCTCACTCCAACCACGCTCACTCACCTGTCTGTTACACTGCTCACTCCAACCACACACTCACCTGTCTGTTACACTGCACTCCAACCACACTCACTCACCTGTCAACCACACTCACTCACCTGTCTGTTACACTGCTCACTCCAACCACACTCACTCACCTGTCTGTTACACTGCTCACTCCAACCACACTCACCTGTCTGTTACACTGCTCACTCCAACCACACTCACTCACTCACCTGTCTGTTACACTGTCTCACTCCAACCACACTCACTCACCTGTCTGTTACACTGCTCACTCCAACCACACTCACCTGTCTGTTACACTGCTCACTCCAACCACACTCACCTGTCTGTTACACTGCTCACTCCAACCACACTCACTCACCTGTCTGTTACACTGCTCACCCAACCACCACACTCACTCACCTGTCTGTTACACTGCTCACTCCAACCACACTCACTCACCTGTCTGTTACACTGCTCACTCCAACCACACTCACTCACCTGTCTGTTACACTGCTCACTCCAACCACACTCACCTGTCTGTTACACTGCTCACTCCAACCACACTCACTGCAGAAGACAAAGATCAAAACATAAAAATTAATTACAAAAAACAAACTGTTGAATTTTCGTTGGTTAAAACTTCACAAGATGAAATAAATGACATCTTAATTTTTTTTTTACTGAAAACAAGACTCTCATGTCTACCCAATATCAGTACTTCCTTACATGTACTTCCACCACCAGGGGGAGACATTATACTTTAAATGTGGCAGACAGATTGCAGTGAGGAACATTTACATATTGTTTCACTGTATACGACCTGCACATTAAGTCCACTAAAACTGCACTACTGTGCTAAGTGTGGCATTTAACCTCCTTTAGCAAGATCTGAGTCATACGTAGGTGTGTGTACTGTGTGTCCTGTGTGTGTGGTGTGTGTGGTGTGTACTGTATCCACGTGGAGAATCGAGAGCCGCACTATTCCCAGTATTCTACACAGCACTGGTGAGTCTGGCCACAAACCACCATCTGAGACCAGGAACTAAACAAAACCTTCTGCCTTCTGCCTCCCTCACAAACCTCCAGTACCCACAGACACTGTGATTTTGGTGTTTAGACTGAATCAGTCTGGATGTTTAGGCTCAGGACATCTATGCTACCTGCAGTAGAACAGGGAGACACATGTTCAAGGTTTGGGAGAGAGTCAGTGAGGAGAGGAGCAGGGGGCAGACAGACAGCTCAACCTAACACTAACACATTAACACACTAACACCAACACATTAACACACCAACACCAACACTAACACACAGGTGAAGAACTACACCCAGGACCACACTAACATACAGGTGAAGAACTACACCCAGGACCACACTAACATACAGGTGAAGAACTACACCCAGGACCACACTACCACACTAACACACTGGTGAAGAACTACACCCAGGACCACACTAACACACAGGTGAAGAACTACACCCAGGACCACACTAACACACAGGTGAAGAACTACACCCAGGACCACACTAACACACAGGTGAAGAACTACACCCAGGACCACACTAACACACTAACACACAGGTGAAGAACTACACCCAGGACCACACTAACACACAGGTGAAGAACTACACCCAGGACCACACTAACACACTAACACACAGGTGAAGAACTACACCCAGGACCACACCAACACATTAACACACTAACATCAACACCAACACATTAACACACTAACACCAACACATTAACACACCAACACCAACACTAACAAACTGGTGAAGAACTACACCCAGGACCACACTAACACACAGGTGAAGAACTACACCCAGGACCACACTAACACACTAACACACAGGTGAAGAACTACACCCAGGACCACACTAACACACAGGTGAAGAACTACACCCAGGACCACACTAACACACAGGTGAAGAACTACACCCAGGACCACACTAACACACTAACACACAGGTGAAGAACTACACCCAGGACCACACTAACACACTAACACACAGGTGAAGAACTACACCCAGGACCACACTAACACACAGGTGAAGAACTACACCCAGGACCACACTAACATACAGGGGAAGAACTACACCCAGGACCACACTAACACACTAACACACAGGTGAAGAACTACACCCAGGACCACACTAACACACAGGTGAAGAACTACACCCAGGACCACACTAACACACTAACACACAGGTGAAGAACTACACCCAGGACCACACTAACACACAGGTGAAGAACTACACCCAGGACCACACTAACACACAGGTGAAGAGCCACTCCTGCGACTGCACTAACACACTAATACACTGATACACTAACACACTGACACACTAACACACTGGTAAAACAGTAAAGCGTCAGCCAGGGTCCTGTGGTAAAACCTTCAGAAGGTCACAGAACAAACAAGATGCAGACGAGACGGAGAGAGAGAGAGAGTGCAAGGACAATGCTGGCAGTAACCTATCTCCCAAACACCAAAACACCACAACACCCAAACACCAAAGTATGAGAGGGAACGGAGAAGAGGGAGAAGCGGTTTTCCTTTACCGTCCTCGTCCACAGAGAGGTGACGAAGGATGACAGGTGTGCTGTACGCTGGCGCGATGATGGGCACACTGGAGGGCGTGGCATAGCCGCAGGGAACAGGCACAGAGTAGCCCGACGGGACGCTAGGGCTGCTGGGTACTTCCTGGAAATCCCCTTCATTCCCATTGGATGGTGAAGGGGAAAGAGGCGGACTCTGTTGATACACCTGCTGCTGTTGGATGGGGGCGATGTCAATCACAGAGTACGGACTGACTTTAGGCTGGGAGTGAGATGTGCCAGACGCCACACTCAAGGAGCTGTATCCTAGTAGCCGAAATCAAGCACAAATTAGACCCGTTCAATTATCACGCAGGAGGAGGTTAAACAGCTTCTATCTACAAGAACTTTTACCCAAAAAAACCAACACACAAAAGCAGTTATCCTTCGACCCCAGGACGGCAATCCTACCTGCTCGAGCTGATGTAATGGAGAAGTCCTCTGGAGGTGGCGGCAGATCCAGGCCTGGAGCAGCACCTGACCAGCCCAGGGTCAGGGCTTCTTCAGGGGGTGGAGGTAAATCCCCATGTGGGGCATCAGTCATGGATGAGGGGGCTTTTGGAGCGGGGCAATTGGGAGGTGGGCGTGGCAGATCGGCCTCTGCGTCCTCTGAGCTCGGTGAGTGTGGGTCGTGTCTGCTCTCTGGAGCGCCTACAGGAGCTGATACTCCTGCCACCTGGTGGTCTGGAGGACCATAGTCCTGTGTGGGAGGGTCTGGCAGGGGGCGGTCTGCCTCAGGGGCTTCATCAGCGCTGTCGTCAAACTCAAAACACACACCTTCCTCTTCATCATCCAGTTCTAAAGACAGGGAGGGAGTAAAAGCAAGTTAGGTCTGACCACACATTCTGATTGGTTGAAAAACACTGTAGCTGTAGGTCTGGACACACTGATTGGCTGAAGAATAATACAACTGTGTATTACTGTTAGATTTATTTCACCATCTATGTGTCTATAATCCTTCTGTTTTTAAATACGTTTCCAGCTCTTGGGGATCTTCCCAAGCTTAACTGTGCATGAATATAAACAACTGAATACAAAAACTATCCAATCATCTGATCAGTTATCCAGGATTCCTACCCAAAACAAAGAAAAGACATTGAAGTACAAGGGTGGTGCGTGTCTGCCCCTGTGGAACACACCCACTCTACTATAGGATTCAAACAGATCCTGTATCTGCAACATTCACTCTACTGTAGAATTAAAACAGATCCTGTATCTGCAACATTCACTCTACTGTAGAATTACAACAGATCCTGTATCTGCAACATTCACTCTACTGTAGGATTACAACAGATCCTGTATCTGCAACATTCACTCTACTGTAGGATTACAACAGATCCTGTATCTGCAACATTCACTCTACTGTAGAATTAAAACAGATCCTGTATCTGCAACATTCACTCTACTGTAGGATTAAAACAGATCCTGTATCTGCAACATTCACTCTACTGTAGGATTAAAACAGATCCTGTATCTGCAACATTCACTCTACTGTAGGATTAAAACAGATCCTGTATCTGCAACATTCACTCTACTGTAGGATTAAAACAGATCCTGTATCTGCAACATTCACTGTAGTGTAGGATTAAAACAGATCCTGTATCTGCAACATTCCCTCTACTGTAGGATTACAACAGATCCTGTATCTGCAACATTCACTCTACTGTAGGATTACAACAGATCCTGTATCTGCAACATTCACTCTAGTGTAGGATTACAACAGATCCTGTATCTGCAACATTCACTCTAGTGTAGGATTACAACAGATCCTGTATCTGCAACATTCACTCTACTGTAGGATTAAAACAGATCCTGTATCTGCAACATTCACTCTACTGTAGAATTAAAACAGATCCTGTATCTGCAACATTCACTCTACTGTAGAATTAAAACAGATCCTGTATCTGCAACATTCACTCTACTGTAGAATTAAAACAGATCCTGTATCTGCAACATTCACTCTACTGTAGAATTAAAACAGATCCTGTATCTGCAACATTCACTCTACTGTAGGATTAAAACAGATCCTGTATCTGCAACATTCACTCTACTGTAGAATTAAAACAGATCCTGTATCTGCAACATTCACTCTACTGTAGGATTACAACAGATCCTGTATCTGCAACATTCACTCTACTGTAGAATTAAAACAGATCCTGCAACATTATCTGATTAAAACAACATTCACTCTACTGTAGGATTAAAACAGATCCTGGATCTGCAACATTCACTCTACTGTAGGATTAAAACAGATCCTGGATCTGCAACATTCACTCTACTGTAGGATTAAAACAGATCCTGTATCTGCAACATTCACTCTACTGTAGGATTAAAACAGATCCTGTATCTGCAACATTCACTCTACTGTAGGATTAAAACAGATCCTGTATCTGCCATGTTCAGTGCTTCTCTGCCCTACTAAAGAAGAGAACTGTATATTTGACCCAACAGCACAGGCCTGTTATTTACTTGATGTAGTTGGACATTACAGAGTAAGTATGGCCCTTTTCTAACACAGGCATTCTTAAGTTCTTTGACAACACGTAACAACTCTAAATGTGAAGAGTGTAGGACAGAATGGGAGGAATGTGTGTGTGTGTGTGTGTGTGTGTCACCCCCCTCCCTGCTGGGCTGTAGCTATTTTTGACACCACTTCCACCACTTCACCACAGTGGTACTTTGGACATGTAGACCACCCTTCTAAAGGGGAGGAAAACGACAGGAATGGACACGTCTCTAATTTGCAGGGTGGCTCCAGTGTAAGGAGCACATGGTAAGGTAAGGCACATGTCTGGGTCTCGTGCGTCTCTCCTGCACCTCCTCTAGCTGCAGCTGCTTTGGACAACACAGCGCATGCGAACGCAGAGAGGGGCAGGCAGGCTGTGCCTCCACAGGAAATGGCCCTTCTCAAACAGTCCAGTACACGCCTCCCAGGACAAATACGGCTGCCAGATATCTGCACTGCCTTTCATTCAAACAGCTGAACACTTTAACACGTGCGTTTGACCTGCCAACAGGGAGGCTGGAAGTAGCTCTTCTTTCATTGCAGTAGCTCTTCTTTCATTGCAGTAGCTCTTCTTTCATTGCAGTAGCTCTTCTTTAATTGCAGTAGCTCTTCTTTCATTGCAGTAGCTCTTCTTTCATTGTGTACAAGAAATGACAAACGACGTACAGTTAGGTTGAGCTTCAGTGAACAGTTCAGCGCTGCCCAGGAAACCAGCTCGAAATAAACCAAGATCATCTGGTCCCAACAACAGGAGTACATCCAGAAATGAGGTGTGCAGAAAGGAAACAGAAAATGGACAGGAAATGGAGTCGTAATAGGAACAGGGACGAGTTTCCCCCAAAGCATCGCTAGAAAC
>JAGXOD010000017.1:12500-127500 GCA_020368025.1 Brachyhypopomus occidentalis
TTATGCAGAGGAGCAGGTCTGATCAGCTCCCCATCAGAGGAGCAGGTCTGGGGTCAGCTCCCCATCAGAGGAGGTCTGGGGTCAGCTCCCCATCAGAGGAGCAGGTCTGAGGAGGTCAGCTCCCCATCAGAGGAGCAGGTCTGGGGTCAGCTCCCCATCAGAGGAGCAGGTCTGAGGAGGTCAGCTCCCCATCAGAGGAGCAGGTCTGGGGTCAGCTCCCCATCAGAGGAGCAGGTCTGAGGAGGTCAGCTCCCCATCAGTCAGCTCCCCATCAGAGGAGCAGGTCTGGGGTCAGCTCCCCATCAGAGGAGCAGGTCTGGGGTCAGCTCCCCATCAGAGGAGCAGGTCTGAGGAGGTCAGCTCCCCATCAGAGGAGCAGGTCTGAGGAGGTCAGGAGGTCTGGGGTCAGCTCCCCCCATCTGGGGAGGAGCAGGTCTGAGGAGGTCAGCTCCCCCCATCAGCAGGTCTGAGGGGTCAGCTCCCCATCAGGTCTGGGGTCAGCTCCCCATCAGGGTCAGGTCTGGGGTCAGCTCCCCCATCAGAGGAGCAGGTCTGGGGTCAGGAGCAGGCTCCCCATCAGAGGAGGTCAGCTCCCCTGTAGATACAGGGTCAGCTCCCCATCAGAGCAGCAGGTCTGGGGTCAGCTCCCTGTAGATACAGGTCAGCTCCCCATCAGAGGAGCAGGTCTGGGGTCAGCTCCTGTAGATACAGGTCAGCTCCCCATCAGAGGAGCAGGTCTGGGGTCAGCTCCTGTAGATACAGGTCAGCTCCCTCCCCATCAGAATGTGCTGCCTGCAGGCCACAAAACATTTCTACACTCTGAGATGGGGAGGAGGAGGATCACACACACACACACACACACTTGAAAGGAAACAGAGACACAGTTGCTGTAGCATGTCATAACAAGTTGCTGATGCCTCACCACGGTGGGACCAGAGCAGGAAGCACTCAGTCACAGACTTACAGACTCAGTCACGGACTTACAGACTCAGTCACAGACTGTTTTACAGACTCAGTCACAAACTCTTTTACAGACTGGCACTAAGGCAGAGAATGTGTTTCAGGGACATCATAACACTGTGATTCAGTGATGAAGTAAACAGGACTGAATGAGCACAGATACCTCTACAAGAAGACAAGCCCTCCCTACCACAACTGCAACGTCCAGGTCGAGGAGAAAGAGAGAGAAGAGAAATGAGGGGGCTCAGCGTGATCTCTGACCCCAGCTGTCCTCTGCTGACCTACTGTCTCTCTGTCTACTGTCTCTCTGCATTACTGTATGAACGCAGCATGACCCCCTAAGCCAACGACAGCAGAGGGCGAGAGAGGGAGAGGGAGAGAGAGAGAGAGGGAGAGAGAGAGAGGACAAGTGCCTTGCTCGTTCAAATAGAAACCACTGTAGATAAAACCAACTGTCAGCAGTCACACCAAACTAACCAGAACATGCACACACACACACACACACACACACACACCCTTAACTACAGCTCTCAGCTCCGACACTGACCCCCTGCACACACACACACACGGACACGCACACACACACACTGACAGGAGAATTTAACACTGTTGGTTTCTTGTCAGAGGCAATGAACTCAAGCGTGTATTGAGTATTGTACACTGGGATAATACGTGCCAGGATGGCATGAAGGAAGCACTGTGGGCCACTGAGCTGGAGCTTCTGTCCCGGGATTCAGATAAAAATCTTCAAAAATTGCATGAGCGTTTTAAACCTTCCTTTGTTACTGCCTGGCTGTGTGACACAGACTGCTGCATGTGGAATGGCTGTGGACAGACAGGTACAGGCCAATCACAGCTAGTCAGGGCCTAGCACTCATAACCAGACTTATGGAGTGATTACGGGTTGGGGGAGGAGTCAGGGGGAGGAGTCAGGGGGAGGAGTCAGGTCACCTCCCAAACCACTGTGGGCTGATGGACACCCGTAAGCATATTTCTTAACTAATTCTGTCAGACTCTGCTACGTGTTAAGACCATTGCACTAATCTACAGACATGTAGCATCTTGTGCGTGTGCATGGGAGAACTATGTCCACTATACACACACACCCTCATGCCTCTGTACACACACACACCTTCATGCTTTAATTCCTCGATACACACACACCCTCATGCTTCACTTCCTCTACACACCTTCCTCACGCTTCACTTCCTCTTCACTTCCTCTTCCTCTACACACACAAACCCTCATGCTTCACTTCCTCTACACACACAAACCCTCATGCTTCACTTCCTCTACACACACACACACACACACCCTCACGCTTCACTTCCTCTACACACAAACCCTCACGCTTCACTACACACACACACACACACACACACCCTCACGCTTCACTTCCTCTACACACACACCCTCACGCTTCACTTCCTCTACACACACACCCTCACACTTCACTTCCTCTACACACACACCCTCACACTTCACTTCCTCTACACACACACCACCCTCACGCTTCACTTCCTCTACACACACACCCTCACACTTCACTTCCTCTACACACACACACACCCTCACGCTTCACTTCCTCTACACACACACCCTCACGCTTCACTTCCTCTACACACACACCCTCACACTTCACTTCCTCTACACACACACACCCTCACACCCTCACACTTCACTTCCTCTACACACACACACCCTCACGCTTCACTTCCTCTACACACACACACCCTCACTTCTTCACTTCCTCTACACACACACACCCTCACGCTTCACTTCCTCTACACACACACCCTCACACTTCACACTTCCTCTACACACCCTCACACTTCACTTCCTCTACTACACACCCTCACACTTCACTTCCTCTACACACACACCCTCACGCTTCACTTCCTCTACACACACCTCACCTTCACTTCCTCTACACACACACCCTCACGCTTCACTTCCTCTATACACACACACCCTCACGCTTCACTTCCTCTACACACACACCCTCACGCTTCACTTCCTCTACTTCCTCTACACACACACACCCTCACGCTTCACTTCCTCTACACACACACACTCACGCTTCACTTCCTCTACACACACACCCTCACGCTTCACTTCCTCTACACACACACCCTCACGCTTCACTTCCTCTACACACACCCTGCTTCACTTCCTCTATACACACACACCCTCACGCTTCACTTCCTCTATACACACACACACACACACCCTCCCGCTTCACTTCCTCTACACACACACCCTCACACTTCACTTCCTCTACACACACACCCTCACACTTCACTTCCTCTCTACACACACACCCTCACACTTCACTTCCTCTTCACACACACACCCTCACACTTCACTTCCTCTACACACACAAACCCTCACGCTTCACTTCCTCTACACACACACCCTCACGCTTCACTTCCTCTACACACACACCCTCACACTTCACTTCCTCTACACACACACACACCCTCACACTTCACTTCCTCTACACACACACACCCTCACGCTTCACTTCCTCTACACACACACACCCTCACGCTTCACTTCCTCTACACACACCCTCACACTTCACTTCCTCTATACACACACCCTCACACTTCACTTCCTCTACACACACACACACACACACCCTCTCACTTCACTTCCTCTACACACACACCCTCACGCTTCACTTCCTCTATACACACACACCCTCACGCTTCACTTCCTCTATACACACTGGTCTCTCCACACAGGGCTGGCATACTCACAGCCTGTCATAAGTGTGGATGGTGCTGGTTGCCCAGAGACCGTTACTGAAGGACGCGTAACTCCAAGCACCTGCAGACGTCTCAGCTCGAGCACATGGGAGCAGCTGTTATGGGTTGGTTTTGGGTTTTAAAGCACTTAGCAGTTAGTGCATTAAAACAGAACAGCAGAGAGAACAGCAGAGAAGAGCAGAGAACTGCAGAGAGAACAGCAGAGCAGACCAGAGAGAACAGCAGAGAGAACAGCAGGGAAGTGCAGAGAAGAGCAGAGAACCGTAGAGAGAACAGCAGAGGAGACCAGAGAGAACAGTAGAGAGAACAGCAGAGAAAACAATAGAGAACAGCAGAGAAGACCAGAGAAAACTCATGCGTCCATCTATGTAAACCTGCACTTCCCCAGAGAATTCAGGGACAGGGCTGTTTGTGGTGGGTCCTCCAGGGGGCGCTGTCCCTCTGCTCAGGGCCCTAATGGGCATCAGGAAGTCTCTGATGAGGGCTTCCTGATACCTCAGCTCCTGGGAATCAGGGCAAGTTGGGTTACCCACCCAAAACAGCAGGTCTATTAGCAGGTAGTGATTGTACAGGGCTGCAAAGAAGCAATGCTAGAAAACTGGGCAAAACAAACAATTTCTCTGGTCACAACAGTGTCCAGAACTGAACTTAAGTACTGAACTGGTTACATGAACTGAGCTTAAGTACTGAACTGGTTACATGAACTGAGCTTAAGTACTGAACTGGTTACATGAACTGTACTACAACCCCCCACCCCACACACACACACAGCCCTGTCTTTGTTCCTGAAGGTCCGAGAGCTCGAGGGACGCTACACTCTGCACGTATATGCTGCACTTCCCAAACACAATTCAGCATGAACTACGAGGAGGCGGGAACGACACCAGACCTCGCGCGCCGATACGGGAGTCGAGCAGGACGTTAAATGCGTGCATAACGGAAGGCTCGAACCCTTCGCGAAGGTTTAGCGCGAAAGAAACGCTGCTAAACACGGAGCTCCCACGTTTATTTATATAACAACTCTGCGCGTGCTGATTGGGGCCCTCAAAGCTCTCGGCTATTTGTGGCATTTGCTAAGCAAATTAGCGCCAGTGGGAGCGGATGACGTCTGGCGCTGCCCCTCTCGCGTGCTGACGCGGACTGAGTTGGACAAACACTGTCCCAGACAATAGCGCATCAGCAGCACACCACGAGCGAGCCCCCTCCCAGTACTGCCTCCCAGTAATGCCACCCCCACGCGCCTCAGCAACATCACGTGCCCTCGGGCTCGGCTGTGATTGAAATCGTCCTTCCTCGCTCGCTCACGTCACGTCGGAGTAACTATTCACTTCAAAGGATGTGACAGTAAACACAACGACTGTGTTACACGAAGGCATGAGACATTTCTAAAGTCTCTCCAAGTAAAGAACATACGGAATGAAGGACAAAAACACAATAAATGTCAAGTATGGTGAGTAATTTATATAATTTGTGCGTTCATAACGAAGGACGTGCACCTGTATCTCCTTGAAAAGTACGAAGTGAAACTATTTGAATTCCCAGCAATTATTGAAGCGCCCACCACCGCCACAAACAAAACACGTATTCAGTTGTATAAATCCTGCTACACACAGTCCATGATAACTCAAGGCCCTGTGAAGAATCAAACGCGTTTCAGACTAGCCAACTGGGACTGATTTAACCTACAATGTTCACTTCTGACTTCAATGTAAAGAGAAGACCGTCATCTTAAATCATAGCATTCAACTGATAATTATTCACTCAAACTATGTTAAAATGAAAACTTTTAAAGTACTTTTTAAATCATAAATACTTTTCAGCAGCAAAAATCGATGGCAACCCCGTCATACCGACTAATATAACGGCACAAATCTGGGTCCTCATAGAGGTCCGCTTATCACGGTCGGTTTGCCACGTCCAGCGGGGTCTGCGCAAAGACCGCCTAACCAACACCGTGGCAGTTGTGGATGAAACTTTACATGGGAAAAACCTTCAAACCGTTTGCTCATATACTGATAACAGACATAGTGCCACAGGTGTATTCAAAGCATGGTTTTTATTTTAAAGCAGTATTCAACTATACATTCTCCACATTCCGATAATTCGGACGTTTGTTAGAATTTCGAGACCACCACCCAAAATGACATTTTTTGGGGGGTACTCACCATATCTGGACACTTGTGAGGCGAATCAAATATAGGTCACGTTGTTTGAAGACGGAGTTTCTGTGGGGCTCGCAGTGACACTTCACAGTCAGCCGGACACACCGCTCAGAATCCCCACTTTTCCATTTTCTAAGAACGGCAACTTTTCCACGGCTCTCCCAGATGCAAACTGATCTCTTGGCGACCTCACCTCCTGCTGCATAGCCATTGGTGGAAACATCTAACACAGGCTTCCAATTGGCTAACATGTGCCTCAATCACATTCCTCAGGTTTCCTAGTGTGGATGAAATGCATGCGTTCCAGGACGTACCACGTGACGTGTGAGGCGGCTCCCTCAACAGCTGTGTAACAGCTTCAGTGTCCCATTCGCAGAACAAACGTCGCAACGGGCTGAAGATGGAGGATCCGGTTATCCGGTGTTATCCGGAGGATAACATACAATTCGGAACTTTGAAGCAGTTTAGTAGATGTTTTTTAAACCCACGGGCTGAAATTCCTGGGGTAAATAATGGACCGTGACATATGAAGTCATGAAGTCCAAACCATGGAATCAGACGTTTGTCATAAATGTATATGATTAGCAAAGTGCATTTCATCCCTTACATTAGTAAGAACAAGAAAAAAAAACATTTTAAAATGTTAGTCTTGTGAATTACGCTATATATTAAATTACGTCCACAATGTACTAAAAGTACACTAATAAGCAGATGAAAATGGCGGAAAAATAAATTTTCAAATATCGCAGAAAAAAGCCCACATGCTTTCTGTTGCACATAATGGCAAATTAATAAAAACATATAGATAAATGTTAGAAGATAAGTATGTAAATGAGTATACAATTGATAAAAGTATAGTGTATAGTATAGTGTATATAGTGTATCTGTTTCAAGAGCACTTAAATTAAATTTGTTTCAAGAGCTGTTTCAAGAGCACTTAAATTAAATTTTACTACACTAGCATTTATTAAATATTTGTGACTGTAATGACTTTTCTTGCTTTTATCTTTTAAGTAGGGTTTTTTCAGTATATATTTGAGTATATCTAGGCGTCCATACTGACTGTATCTAATAATATCTTTGCTTAAAGTTTCTTCCTGATTTTAGCCTAAACTAACTAGCTAGAGATTTTGTTCTGAGTAAAACAATGAAGCACTTTTTGTAAGTCGCTCTGGATAAGGGCGTCTGCTAAATGCCGTAAATGTAAATGTAAAAGTATAGTGATCGTCCGTATAGTGAAGCGTCACTGAACCGCTACACAGTACTTTAACGCCCTCTGGTGGTCATAATGCATTTAGTAAAAACGTATGTAAAGTACGTAAACAGTATTTGGATGTAGTACAGGGATGTGTTGGAAGGTACAGGGTGTAGGAAGTTCAGTATATTCTTTGAGGTTTCATCTCCTTCAAGCCTCTCTTCTGATAATTCAGCAAACTTGCCATTTAAAATGATTTAACATAATTAAAAAGGGCAGACATAGACCTGTAATACTTTAGTGGACTCGGCTGTGTCCTCTGGTCTGTACTGGCCCCAGGTGCAAATTGGTTTACAGCAGAGGTATTCTAATCCCAGTCCTGAAGGTGCATGGTCTACAGGATTTCCACCCATCCTTTACCTATGGGACAGGTGTGACAACTAGTTACATTAATCATTTATGACTCTCCAAGGGATTATTAAATCCAGGACCAGACTTGAGCTACAGACGAAAGCCAGGGATCTACAGACTAATGAGATCCTTCTGTGGTAATTATTCCTTCATGAAAGGTCAAAGGTCATCACACTCATCCATGTGATCATCTCTAAGCAGTCTTCTCCATAATTGTAGCGTTCTGATGTTTTTTTAAGGTTTCCTTAACTATCCACAAGTCCACAAAGTGAGAAGTGTGGACCACTGCAAAGACCCCCCCTCCTCCACCAGGCACCTGGGCGGGGGGTACAGACACAGGAAGAAAGGTTATATAATTACAGGCAGGTAAAAGGGGCAACTGGATGTGTGTGAGCTCCACAGGGACCTGAGCGGCTCCACAACAGGGTCCACTACAGGGTCCACTACAGGGTCCTGCTACAGGGTCCACTACAGACTCCAATACAGACTCCCTTAACACAGCTGTGCCCGTCAGAAGGGACGCAACTCACCCGCATTCAAGTGTGCACACCAGTTAAGTTTTATTAGGTGCTTTAGATAAAAAAAAACATGTTTTATACCAGTATGTGGTAGGTAGATCTGAAACTAAGGTTTGAACAATAGCTAAGATAAATAGGGGAAAAAATGTTGCATTAAAATTACATAATTTAACACACAAAAATAAATACATGCTGGGATTGGAGTTCACCAGGGTTTGAGAAAATTACACGTTTGATCTCCACCTTGGTTCACTAGAAACAGAGGAGGACACATTCTTGAGTGACACCTGTAAGCATGCCATTCATAGAGTGGGTGGGGCCAAGTAGAAACACGCCCACATCACAGCTAAGAAAAACACCCGGCTGTTTATGTATTCTAGCAAGATGAGATAATGCAACAGTAATGATGTGACAGTTACATGATGACAATGAGACTGTAACAGCGGTAACCGTTCTGTATGTACCCTTTGTGCCCTTCTGATTAGCTCACTGACCTTTAGTCAGAACAGGGCTGGAGGTAAAATTATATATTTACACGCACACACATGCGCGCGCACACTCACACTCACACACACACACACTTTCAAAAACAATGCGCTACACTGGCAGGCTGAGCACTGTCAGAAAAGGTTTCCTCACATGCTGCAGTCACAGCTGTAGAAGTCGTGAGGTCCTTGACCCTGAGCCAAGCACCACCCCAGAACACTGCAACTTAACGCACAACCTTCACCTGAGTTGGCACAAGTACACCAAAAGCATCTCAGAAATTAATAGAGGGGGGAGGAGGAGGGGAGGGCAGGAGAGGAGGAGATGGGAGGGGAGAGGAGAGGGGAGGAGGACATGGGAGGGCAGGAGAGGGGAGGGGGAGGAGGAGAGGGGAGGAGGAGGGGATCTCCCCTTTTCGCTCTCTCTGCAGACTGCAGTACAAGGACACTCCTGCACTGGAGACAGAAGGTGTTAGTAACGTTGCTTCCATTAACACTTCAAAAACACAAATACTCATTAACCTGCATCCAGGAGCCTAATGTAAATATAACCGTCTCAAGTTCCAGCATGAAAAATACCACCTTGAAGTAACAGCCAACTCATAAACACTGAACTGTCCCATCAACCCTCATTCCAGCCAGGCAACTCAAGACTTAATAAAGACATCATTTCCCATCAGCCCCTGCGTGCTTGCTCTGGTCAGCTGGAGTGGGGCTTCTCTTGCCGGGGCCCATTCTCCGCTCCGCCACTGAAGTTCCAGTCCACGGGGCTGAGCAGCTGCATGGTCTTCTTGTGTGTCCACAAGGGGTTGATGACGATGGTGAGGAGAGTGAGTCCTGTGAAGAAGACCAGCCTGGGCACCAGGGACACGTGGGTGATCATCTCCTCCCAGTGGCTCCAGCTCACCCACCACATGTAGTACGTTAGTACCATTCTGCAGTGGAACATGTGAATCATCAGCCACTGGTTTGCCTTCCAGAGGAGAGTGTGCGACCAGCCGGCCTAGGGGAGGGGAGGGGAGAGGAGGAGAGGAAAGGAGGAGAGGAAGAGAGGGGAGGGGAGGAAAGAGGAAGAGAGGGGAGGAGAGGAGAGGAAGAGAGGGGAGGGGAGGAAAGAGGAAGAGAGGGGAGGAGAGGAGAGAGGAAGAGAGGGGAGGGGAGTCGATTCAATACGGAAAGACAAGAACACAATTGGTAAAGTTTAAAAAGATGGAAAAATTAACACTCAGTTTCAAGTTAGATTGAGACACAGAGCTGTTACATGGAGCCAGTGATGCTTTTCAATTCAAAACAAACTCATTTTGTTGTGACAAAAGTATTTATCTTATGGCCAATGAACCTTGACTGATAACTAGATCACCATTTAATTACAGGCAGAGTGGAAGGCAGCAAGGAGGCAGTAGTGAACCTTTTTTAAGGAGTGTGGAAAGTTTGTTTAAAAACGGGCAGTGCTATGTACTCTAGCTGAAACCCCGACAGTAGTGCAGTAGTTCCTCGGGGGTGGGGGGGTTGGGGGGGGTTAAAATTCACACCTAACAAGGGAACAGAAACATCTAATTTCACAGAAGTGAAACTGATATCAGAACATTTTTAAAACTTTTTCATGAGGCCATTGTGTGTTACTTTGTCCTTGTTGAACCCATCACAACTGGATACTGAGAGGGAGACACATATATAGTCCTGTATTTAATACACATCCCCCATCACCATGAACTATAAGCCCCTAGTAAATGGCTTCATTAGCACAAAATTAACTCATTTAGAAACAAAACAGAAATACACATTTTCTGGTCTGCTCTTAACACAGTTTTCAAGACTCAGACAAACAGCTACTCTGGACTGTGGAAGATCAGGCCCCACACACACGCCCCCCACACGCCCAACACACAGCCCACACACTCCTGACTCTCTCACCTTCAGCATCACCCAGGACACGCAGGTGAACGGTGTGCTCATCTCCAGCAGCAGGGTGATCACGGGCAGGAAGTGGCCCAGCGTATCACCCATCACTGCCCCGCCGTAGCCGGCCAGGGCGAAGGCATGGTGGACGACCAGGGCGAGGTCACGGGAGCCGAACAGCAGGCCAGAGCAGTGCAGAGCCATGTTCTCAAACAGGAAGAAGCCGGTGGCGGTGAGCACGGTGAACCACGACCAGCCTGTCTGCCCACGCAGCTTCTCAGCGAACAGGGCGCCGTCCTCGGTGAGAGCTCGCAGGCCTGCCACAGTGCCCTGCATGCCGAACAGTGCCCGCGTGATGGCCAGATCCCAGAACACCTGCACACGGGACGACACCATCATCACGACCTGCACGGCCAGAACAGCTGCCTTCAAGGCTCTTCATAGCGGTTAAGCACATCTGGCACCAGCAGTTGTTATGGGATTTGGGATTTACTGTCTGTGACCCTCAGTCAGAACACTGTGACATTCAGCTCACTCCCTTATCTGTGTCTGCTCCTCAGATAGAACTTCTCTCCTTCTCCCCCCGTCTGTCTCTCTCTCTGTCTGTCTCATACATGTTTTATTATTCTTACCCAATTGTGTTAAGACACATCTTCTTTATTCTGTATTTAACTACATGTATTATCATTAAACTTTGAGGAACTCTTTCCTGACACCCGTGTGTTGTGAATCTGTTCTCCCAGCGCTGGCTACAGAACTGAGGGCTGAACACATTTATAATCCTGATTATGAACCCTGATGGTTTTGATCGTCCTGATGGACGATCCCCCCCCAAAAAAACCCAACACCAGTCAAAATACTGAGACAAACTGATTCAACAAGTGTAAACTGGTTATAAACAAGTGTAAAAGTGTAAACAAGTGTAAACTGGTTGAATGGAATAACAAACCGGTCTGCTGCAGAAACACTACAGATGCACATTAGCCAGACACAGGTTTTACGTTTACTCCAACACACCACATTCATCACTGTATCAGTGCAACGTTCACTCCAACACACCACATTCATCACTGTATCAGTGCAACGTTTACTCCAACACACCACATTCATCACTGTATCAGTGCAACGTTTACTCCAACACACACCACATTCATCACTGTATCAGTGCAACGTTCACTCCAACACACCACATTCATCACTGTATCAGTGCAACGTTTACTCCAACACACCACATTCATCACTGTATCAACGTTTACTCAACACACCACATTCATCACTGTATCAGTGCAACGTTTACTCCAACACACCACATTCATCACTGTATCAGTGCAACGTTTACTCCAACACACCACATTCATCACTGTATCAGTGCAACGTTTACTCCAACACACCACATTCATCACTGTATCAGTCACTCCAACACACCACATTCATCACTGTATCAGTGCAACGTTCTCCAACACACCACCTTCATCACTGTATCAGTGCATTCAACGTTCACTCCAACACACCACATTCATCACTGTATCAGTGCAACGTTTACTCCAACACACCACATTCATCACTGTATCAGTGCAACGTTTACTCCAACACACCACATTCATCACTGTATCAGTGCAACGTTTACTCCAACACACCACCTTCATCACTGTATCAGTGCAACGTTTACTCCAACACACCACATTCATCACTGTATCAGTGCAACGTTTACTCCAACACACCACATTCATCACTGTATCAGTGCAACGTTTACTCCAACACACCACATTCATCACTGTATCAGTGCAACGTTTACTCCAACACACCACATTCATCACTGTATCAGTGCAACGTTTACTCCAACACACCACATTCATCACTGTATCAGTGCAACATTCATCACTGTATCACTCCAACACACCACATTCATCACTGTATCAGTGCAACGTTTACTCCAACACACCACATTCATCACTGTATCAGTGCAACGTTTACTCCAACACACCACATTCATCACTGTATCAGTGCAACGTTTACTCCAACACACCACATTCATCACTGTATCAGTGCAACGTTTACTCCAACACACCACATTCATCACTGTATCAGTGCAACGTTTACTCAACACACCACATTCATCACTGTATCAGTGCAACGTTTACTCCAACACACCACATTCATCACTGTATCAGTGCAACGTTTACTCCAACACACCACATTCATCACTGTATCAGTGCAACGTTCACTCCAACACACCACATTCATCACTGTATCAGTGCAACGTTTACTCCAACACACCACCATTCATCACTGTATCAGTGCAACGTTTACTCCAACACACCACATTCATCACTGTATCAGTGCAACGTTCACTCCAACAAACCACCTTCATCACTGTATCAGTCACATTCATCACTGTATCAGTGCAACGTTCACTCCAACACACCACATTCATCACTGTATCAAACGCTTCACTGGGTCTCAGAGCAAGAAAGAAAAATCATCAAACAAAACACAATCTGAAGAGCGTTCACTGAGTAATCCAGGTTCAGCACCACCACCACAGAGCAGCAGGATAGGAGGTTAATGATCTAACACACACACACTCACACACACAGACACTCTCACACACACAGTCATACACACACACACACACACACCTTTTCTTTGGCAGGCAGGCTGCGGTAGGTTACAGACAGTACAAGGGAGAGGAAGTGGGAGATGAGGAAGATGAAGCTGTAGAAGAGGAAGCCCAGGCCAACCAGCCGTATCCGAAGGTCCCAGGAGGAGAAGTCCTGGTCAAAGAGGCCGCGGAGACCCAGCGGGTCCTCGGGACTCCGGGGGGGGGACGCCATACCGGGTGCGCCACCCAGCTAGCGGCTGCGTCCACACCGCCGGTACGGTCAACACACTGACTAGCGAGGCTGGGCCATAGATCATATATGAACCACCTAAAACGGAGGAGATAGTTAAAACACACAACAAGTGCCGGTAGGAGAACATGCCCTACCGGTTACCGGTTACCGCGCGACTCTCACAGCAGGGCGGCGTTCAGCATTAGCAAGCCAGCATTAGCTAGCATAACTGCGCGAGACCAACGTTCAGCGTTTACAGACCGAACCAGCCGCAGCCAGCCAGCTATCCGATCGGTATTCTTGAAGTGGGTTTAACAAACCTTAAACTTAACCGTGAACTCAGAGTTGAACTAATTCGACGCGACATACCCAGTGTTGTTGTTCCTGGTTAGAACTCAGCCGAAGTCAACTCGGAGTAGATCGAACGTAACGGAATCGCGCGCAGGGGGAACTTCGAAAGGCGTAATCAGTCGAGCGCTGAGATCTGGATTCAACCTGGATCGATCGATTAAAAAATCGTAGAGCCTCTTTTGGCAATGAATCTTAATATTTCTAGCGGTCATAACGTGACAGAACCGGGATGTCTAACGATTGTTGTCTCGCAGGAAAAGATCCATGGCATCCCACTTCACTGTATGTTTATAGTAGTACTCTTATAGTTGATCTTAAATTACAGGAAGGTTTTTTCTTAGAGGGCCGCGTTGAACGTATGTGACGTAAGACATAGATACGTGTGAATAGTTGTGCGTGTACGAAAGGAGCCACACGTTTCATAAAAACATAGGCATGAAAACCTAAAATCTTTACTGACTGGGATGGTGATGGCTTTGAGCATTTAGTATCTGTCTCTGAGAAGGAAACACTGCCTTAAAACATGAGTAGGAACATATTCTTGTAAGACAATGAAATGCAGTAACACGCCCTCTGCAGATCTGTTGGAGCCTACAATGTATCACATAGCCAATAATTATTAGTTTATTGATTATGATTATTAGCTATCATTATAATTATTAGTAACTATTATTGACCTTGGAGAAAGCAAGCAATGTGTGAAATAAAGTCCTGAACTGCAAGGTAATTGCATATTAACCACATGGAAAGATGTAAACATTTAACTACTGAAGGAGCAAGAGGTGATTCTAAGGGGCTATGAGGTAGATGAAATTAAAGATTCATGGTAAGATTTATAGTGTAAACTTGGCAACGCCACATATAAGTAGAGATAGTTGACTTTCTCAGATTTTATACTTCCTAATCTTATTTAATTACTCACTGCGCTAGCCGCTAATCCCGGAATACCCGCTCAGATAACCGGCAACTGCTGGGTTAATTTTTTAGGTGAAGCCCAATAACGTCATAATCCAAATATAACTTCAAACGAATCAAATGACTTCAAGTACAACTAATGTTCTATTACCCCCTGCAGTGTTTTTCTTACTTGTATTTGAGGAGACGTAGTCCACTCCATACTAAGAGTCGCGGGGTCCTCGTTCTTCAGTCCAAATAAGTGTTTTCATATGACATCAATTTGGTCACGAGGCATGACTCCTGCACCCTTTTATATTTTCAAATGTTGTAAAGATAAACAAGTTAGACGAAATGTGCTGTTTGTGAACATGCAGAATATAAGAGACGTAACCATATTTACTCAAAATAATATACAAATATTTTCTTCCAAAAAATTTAATGGCAGAAATATTTACATTTGATGACCAACGCAGTAAATAAGCATCACATGGCAAAAAAATCAAATTATTAGAATGCTATAAATGTCTCCAAACCATATTTTAAATACAAACAAAACACTTGAATAAGTAGATAAATACATCAGTGCGATAAAATGTAAATAAATAAACATATAACATACAGCAATGTAATAGAAAAAAACAATGAAGCAACCAATCAGACATCAGCACGAGCACCAGCACCTCGCATGCCGTCATAACCGTATCAAAACAACCCAGGCAGCGAAATAATGAAGAAACCAAACAGAGAAAGAGAAGAAAATAGTTTTGTTTCAATGAAGCATAATTTATATATATCTATATATATATTTATATATTTCTGTACAAATCATGAATATTTGGTATTATATTCATCCTTAATATTGATATGATAGCCTATACAGTATAATAAATTAAAATATTTTTAGCTAAACAACTACATTTTAATATATTAACCTTCTTCATTATATTTCTTTTCTTTTTAAACGTATTTTCACTTTCTGAGACTTGAATAGCTCATCTCAGCCTTGACTCCACAGGATGGTAAAATCAAACATAAAGCTGTTTCAGTGGAAATGGAAGGTAGCGCTTGTGATCGTCCAGGACCCCACATGGTGTGTGTGTGTGTGTGTGTGTGTGGCTCTGCAGAGGGAGAATGCACCTTATTTGAAATGCAGTCTGAAATGCACCTTATTTACACACTTGGTACATACACATGATTTGAGGTGAGAGGGAAGATACACTGTTCATGTCCGTTCTGCAATGTGGTCATAATGTACCAATGCAGTGACACCCTGCACACATTAATCTAACAAAAGCAGGTGAACATTACAGTGCAGCACTTGACATCTGACTCAATACTCAATTCCAAGTAATTCTGAAAATGCCAAGAGTGCACTGATAAAATGACTGTGATAATAATTTCTATGACTACTGATTGGTTTCATTTGCTTGTGCTGCAGACAGCAGTGTCTTGTCTGAACAGCCCACAGCCCCCTGTGAGCGCCGAGCTCAGCCCCCTGTTCCTGTAGAACACACTGATGCATTGTCCTTCCAGAACTAGAACTGGAACCGGGGGGTGTTCTAGAACCCCACTGGCTTCTGGAGCATATGCAAATGCAACTACAAATGAATTACACATAAATGCATATACTTAAATATATGTTTATATTTATATATGCATATAAATAAAGTTAAATAAATAAAGAAAAAACAAAAGAGAAAATAGATGTATATCGGTAAGATATTGTCCAATAAGACAGCAACTCTGAAGAATCCCTTTGTTATATGAACCTATGTCTGTTCTGCACACTTAGACAGTGTTACAGGCACCTTTTTGGGATGTAAATTAAGGACATAGTCCACATATTTTACACATATGTCTGCTTCCTGTATGAATTACAACTAGGCAAAATCTGTGTCCAGACAACAAGGCTCGGGTGTCCAAACACACTGTTTTTATGTACTATGAACTTTAGATAGAAATTAATCTAGGGTTGTTACTTGCAGGGATGGTTCTCAGTGATGAATGACCCTGCAGATAGTGAACCTCCACAAGCCTCACAACCAGGCCTAACTAGTGTCCAAAGAACTGCCCCAAAGGGAGAGAAGTGGGAGAATGATAACATTTGGCACACTGACCCCTGACCTTTGACCATATAGCCCACATAATTTGCTGAAAGAGCTGTATGTTTCTCAGAGTGGAAACCAATTGTAGGACTGAGAGAAGTCCCACGAGTAATCCCACAATGCACTGCACACTCATCTTCATAAACATTTTCTACACCTCCACAACAACGATACAGGCCACTTTTGAAAAAGGTTTCACTTCACTTTTTAAACAATCAATTCTGAATAAGAGTCCACATTTAGCATGCACACACACGCGCACACACACACACACACACACACACACAAGCATACAGACACACACGTACAGACATACACCCAGGCACACACACACACACACACACACATGCATGCACATACCAAACACACTCCTCCACTCACACAGAAAAAAGAAAAAAAAACATTAATAGCAAAGAGAATAAAAGTAGCCTAAACACCCACTGTGTCCAGGACTGTCACCTGTGTCTAAGGTAAGTGTGGGGAAACTGATCATCATACCGTTAAAATCAAATACATGACCACCTCATGTATAATAATGTGCTATATTAAAACAAGGTAAGGGACAGGAACGATTACCCCTCAAGAGTCAATACCCTTTTTATTATTCCTCATTTGTCTGGATGTGTCTAATGGGAGACCTCTCTAGCTGGGGTGTTCAGGAACCAAACTCTCACCATTCCACTACTTAGCAAGGACAAACCTGAGCATTTCAGTGTTTGATTACAGTCTCACTGATGCTAAATTTGAAAGCTCCTCCACACAGCCAACGCGTTAACACACTAATGATGTAACAAGCTAAAAGCACTCCGGCCCAAAAGGCCTTTAGCCAAAGCCGGTGTTCAGATGTGAGGAACCTGGTCTCCTTGTGCTTCAGCAGAATATTTTCCTTTAACAGTTTCCCGAGAACCCTCGCACAAACTGTAGCCACGTTTCTAAATAACTGTATATAATAATAATTTGGCAGTACAGGCCTAAAGTCACCCTGGAGACTGTCTCTCAGGAGACAGGACTGGAGAGCAGTTAGCAGTTAGTTGACTTCCTGTCTCAGAGCAGAACAGGATGTGCGGCGGCATGACTGCTCAGGACTGCTGCTGACTGTGTGAGCTCAAAACGGACAGATAAACAAGGGAAACAGTTTTACAGCGCAGTACAACACAGAATGGAGCTATTAGCACAACAAGTGGACATTTGTTGTTTACACTTCTGAAGTCGAAATGGACCCACCTGCACAGTCTAACAGGACGGCACGCCACAGTCTACAGGCGTTTTAACCTTTCGTATACTCACAGTGCCCCAGTGCCTTCTGAGCACACTAGTGAATTAGCCAGGATGTGCAGCCAATGAAGAGCAGGTCAGTGTGTGGTGTTTGCTACATGCTAACGCCCTCCATGTCTGCTTGATCCTGCAGAAACACCACTGAACTGCTCCGTCACCATGTACCACAGATACAGGCGGTGCGTAACACAGCCACCCTACCAAAGGTCACGGACCTACAAAAGGTCACGACCCTACAAAAGGTCACAGCCTTATGAAAGGTCATGGGTGAATGAAAATAACCCCTGATGAGCACTGGGATTCAGGATTGATCAGTTTGTTCACCAGCTGCTGCAAAGACATGAATTTGGATGACATGGGAAAAATCTGACCCCCCACGTCTGTCTGGCTGTTGGCCAAACACAGAAGCACCCTAGAAGTGACCACCTACCCTCCAAACGAGCAGAACCACTGCAGTACTTCATGCCCATGGCCAGGCAGCGGAGAGGACTCCTGCGCACTAGCGTGAACACTAGCACTAGCGTGAACACTAGCACTAGTGTGAACACTAGCACTAGCGTGAACACTAGCGTGAACACTAGCACTAGCGTGAACACTAGCACTAGTGTGCATGCACAGGACATCGCTGGAAGCTGCTTGAACACTTTGTTTACACTTTGTCCATGTTTAATCACAGGGAAACGCTGACTTCAGATCAGCTTCTACTTTATCCTGCTGAATCCACTCACCCACTGCCAGGGTCTCCGTGAGTATAAGTAGCTAAAAGTGGTGTAAATACAAGGAAAATTCTGGGGTTATATGTGAGTGCTTACAGTTTTAGAGAGGGACTTAGAGACTCTGGCGCAACTGCTAGCTGTCTGGGGTCAGAGACTTTAGCGACTGCTAGCTGTCTGGGGTCAGAGACTTTAGCGACTGCTAGCTGTCTGGGGTCAGAGACTTTAGCGACTGCTAGCTGTCTGGGGTCAGAGACTTTAGCGACTGCTAGCTGTCTGGGGTCAGAGACTTTAGCGACTGCTAGCTGTCTGGGGTCAGAGACCTTAGCGACTGCTAGCTGTCTGGGGTCAGAGACTCTGGAGTGACTGCTAGCTGTCTGGGGTCAGAGGCTTTAGCGACTGCTAGCTGTCTGGGGTCAGAGGCTTTAGCGACTGCTAGCTGTCTGGGTTCAGAGACTTTAGCGACTGCTAGCTGTCTGGGGTCAGAGACTTTAGCGACTGCTAGCTGTCTGGGGTCAGAGGCTTTAGCGACTGCTAGCTGTCTGGGGTCAGAGGCTTTAGCGACTGCTAGCTGTCTGGGGTCAGACTGGCAGGTGGTCATATAGAAATTAATAGTGGGAAGCTCAAATCACAACCCATAGATATTCTTGCAATTCAACTGCAACTGTTCCTTTAGTGAATGTCAGTAAATACATTTCCCTTGGAAATACATACAGAAGTATATTTAGAAGAAGAAAGTGCAAAAATGCATTTTTTTTTGGAACCTATACATTTTGATTTAAATACCCATCCAAAAATCTTCCTTAAAATGAGATACAAACCAGTTCAATGGACGATGAAACTGTATAAAACAAGACTTGTACATTCTATATTTCGTGGTGCAGGTGTCATGTGGTTTCTTACATATATAATATTTCTTTTAGTAAGATAAAGATATTCATTATGTCTGCATGTCCTCACCCTTCGAGTGGAGTTTGACTTCCTGGGGTGAAGGGTTCACGTACTGTTCAGTTACCTACACATACTCATGTAAGCACTCATGGGTTGACTACTGCTCCTCTGACCTACAGATGCAGTCCAACATATACTGAGGTATTATAACGTTGGCACTTTCACATTTGTTCACAGAAACTCAGAGAGACAGACATAGGGAAAGCAAGAGAGAGAAATATGAGACATAGAAAAAATATATATATACATATATAGAAATAGACAGAGATGGGGTAGGGGTGAACGCAGTTATGGAACTTCCAAACTTAAAAAAAAAAAAGCAATAATTTTTTTAGACCTCCATCCTTTCATAAAAAAGTGAGAGGTTGAACATCTCCTGTTAGCTGTACGTCTCCTGTTAGCTGTACGTCTCCTGTTAGCTGTACGTCTCCTGTTAGCTGTACGTCTCCTGTTAGCTGTACGTCTCCTGTTAGCTGTACGTCTCCTGTTAGCTGATGCTGGTTTCAGATCCCAGTGTTGGTAATAGCACTTTAATGATGTGGGAAATCTAAGAAAGCACCTAGGCTTTGACCAACCTTTCTGTATCGACCACCATACTCTTGTCTCTGGTGAGCAGTGTAGGCAAATTCTGTTTACACTACTTACGTAACTTACTAAATAACACCATTTCAGTGATAAATTGTAAGGCTAGGTTGATAACATTTTCAAGATGTAGCTTGTCAGCTTACATCGACACACCTAAAGCTTGATTTACTACAACTTAGTTTGTTTCTCTACAACAACGGTCTAAAATTTGTTGGGGTACTAACACTTCAATATCACAATCTCAAACACAGAATTATGTTTGGTTTCATGAGATTTATGTATGTTCACATGAATAACCTCAAATTATTTTGGGTGCTGTTTAGACCTGCGATGACAACTTTATTATACTGTTACTACAGCCTCTCAAGGAGCACTTCCTGGTTCTTCTACACATTTCGGGCAGAAGGAGATGTTGGTCAGCTATCTGCCAAGGTTTGTGGATCCCAGAGAGCCATCTGGGTTAGGATATGCAGGGCTTGCATTAGCTGAAGGTGGAGATGCAGATGGAGACGGTGGTGATGGTGGTGGAGTCGTGATGAAGGTGTGGAGATGTTCCTCCGTTTCTGGGCTCTCTCAGAGTCTCGTCTGGGCCTCAGGGATGTAGATCTCAATGCTGTCCGCTCGCTCCGTCGCCGAGTTCTGCCGGAAGGACGCCGCCCGTTTGGCGGCTAAGAGGCGTCTGCGAGCTTCCTGCCTCTGACGGTCGGGCAGGTCCAGAGACTTCTCCCGCGTCACACTCTTACGGAACATCTTCTTTGGTACAGGAGGCGGGAGCTGAGATACACACACACACACACACACCCACTCAACATGAATTTACACTGTATCAAAAATGTACAATAAAATTGTTAATCAATGATTTAATAATAATAATTAAATAAGCTGCTTGAATAATGTTGTCATAATTCCATAACCTTGCACTGACCTACTGATAATTATTTCACTTTACCACGCAGAAGGATTGAAATTATAATTAATTTTATCCCACTACATGTCCCTGAATATAAAACGTGAATGACATGAATATTAAGGATAAAAAAACAAAATGATCTCTATTAAATGAACATTTTCGAACAGTGTTCACTGGGACCCATAAAATATAGTTCATCTGACTGAAATCGTTGGATTTATGATGCTAAACATGAGGTCAGTTGAGTGACTCAGTGAGTCATCTACACTATACAGCACATTCCTGCTGTTAAAAGACCCCAGAGTGCAGTGGAGACACCAGCTGAACATTACACACTTAAATATTACACTTCACTGAATATTGTAATTTACAGATCTACTAGCCAATAAAAACTTGCCTTCTTCACAGGGCTCTCAATGAGCCTCCAGTCGTTGCTCTTGATCTTCTGCAGTTCGTCAAACTTGGAGGTGACGTCATCGATGGAGAGCTGCAGCAGATCCCAGAACCCAGCCAGATCCTGAGAGGTGGGCCGTGGCATGGCACTTGGGTCCTATAGAGGGCAGTAACGGGCTGACTGCTTTACATATTCTGATTTTAGACACCGTTATGTATTTCCACACTAGGCCTCGCTGCATATGCATCATTTTAATTTGCATATCATTAGATATGCTGTGTTAGACTTCGGAAGTCATTCCATTTGTATTTTATGATCCTAGATGTGTAAACAAGTATTTTAGTGACATCATATAATTTGATGTAAGGGTTTAATTCACCATGCTACAGAGACCAGGGTATATAAAAGCTGATTATGCTGAAAGCTGAAAGCTGACAAGCGGAAAGCTGATTTCATCTCTGCCTTAGCATCTCATCATTCACTGCACTTCCTGGCTTTGACTGAGACCTGGATTACTCCGGAGAACTCTGCGACTCCAGCAGCCCTATCCTCTGCCTTTAATTTCTCCCACTCTCCGAGACAGACTGGCAGGGGTGGTGGCACAGGTTTGCTCTTGTCTAGGAAGTGGAACTCCACTCCACTTTCATTCTCACATCTCTCTATTTCTTCTTTTTGAATATCATGCTGTTACTGTATCTTTCCCCTCTAAACTGCATATAATTGTCATTTATCGCCCTCCTTCTCCTCTAGGTAACTTCATTGACGAGTTGGATATTCTTTTGAGTCTCTTCCCCATTGATGGAACCCCATTAATTCTCCTTGGTGACTTCAATCTTCCATCGAACAAGATGCAGTCATCATGTCTCGAACCGCTGCTCTCATCCTTCAACCTTGCTCTCAACCAGACCCCTCCAACACACAGAGCAGGCAACACCCTAGACCTGATCTTCAGCAGACCAGCCCCAGCGCTGGATATGACAGTAACACCCTTACACTGCTCAGATCATCACTTTCTATCTTTCACACTCTCCCTTACTGCTCTCCTGTCAATGCATCTCCTTCAGGCTTGTCGTTCTCTCGACGTAACCTGCACTCCATCTCTCACTGTCTCTGGCCTCAACTATCCTTACTACCCTTCCACATCCTGATTCTTTTCTATCTCTTTCCTTGGATACAGCCACAGATGCATTGCTTTTCTTCACTCTCATCTGCAGTTAACCTTTGTGTCCTCTTTCCTCCAGGCCAGCTAGATCCTCTCCACCTGCCCCGTGGCTGACTGAAGTCCTACGCAGCAACCCGGAGAGAGCTAAGAAAGGCAGAGAGGAAGTGGAGGAAGTCCCAGCTTGACTCTGACCTACACTCCTATCAGGCTCTGCTTTACAAGTTCTCAACAGAGGTTACTGCTGCCAAGTCATCCTTCTACAAGGAGAAACTGGAAGCATCAGCATCGGATCCACGCAGGCTCTTTAGTATCTTTTCCCTCTTCTCAAACCCCCCTCTCCCCACCACCCTCTTCCCTTACCCCGGAGGATTTTGTCACCTTCTTTGAGGAGAAGGTTAACAAAATCCGTCAGTCGTTTCCTCTTTCTCTACTTCCTTGACCAATACTCCTCCTCCTGCCATTAATTCCTTAACTTATTTTTTCTCCTCTATCCACAGACGAGGTCCTACAGCTACTTAAATCCAGCAACCCGACAACCTGCCCACTGGATCCCATTCCATCCACACTCTTCCAGACAGTCTCCATAGATCTACTGCCCTTCATCACGTTCATCATGAACAGCTCCTTGTCATCAGGCCAGGTCCCAGCTGCATTCAAGACTGCCAGAGTGGTCCCAATTCTGAAGAAGCCCACCTGGACAGCTCGGATGTCTGCAACTACCGACCGGTATCACTCCTTTCGTTCCTATCAAAAAATTCTAGAGCGAGCTGTATACAACCAACTGTCTCTCTTTCTCACTCAGAACCTGCTCCAGGACCCCAACCAGTCGGGCTTCAAACCAGCACACTCAACAGAAACAGCCCTCATAGCGGTGACTGAGAAGCTCCAGACTGCAAGATCATCCAAACTGTCATCGGTCCTGATCCTTCTGGACCTCTCTGCAGCTTTCGACACAGTGAACCACAAGATCCTCCTATCTGTCCTCGCCGACCTGGGAATCGCGGGCTCTGCATGGAAGTGGTTTGAGTCCTATCTAGAGGCGTTCTTACCAGGTAACATGGAGAGGATCTACATCTGCTCCTTGCAGGCTCCTTACTGGTGTCCCTCAAGGCTCAGTGCTAGGTCCTCTCCTCTTTTCACTCTACACCCGTTCTCTTGGTGATGTAATTACCTCTCATGGTTTCTCGTACCACTGCTATGCTGATGACACTCAACTAATGCTTTCCTTCCCACCATCTGATACTCAGGTTTGCAGTCGTATCTCTGCATGTCTGACTGACATCTCTTCATGGATGACAGCTCATCATCTAAAGCTCAATCCCAGCAAGACTGAGCTGCTGTTCATCCGCTCAGGAGGCCTCCCAGGTGCTTGTACAGTCTATTGTCATTTCAAGGCTCGACTACTGCAACTCACTCCTGGCTGGTCTTCCTCTGCAGGCCATCAGGCCCTTGCAACTGATCCAGAATGCAGCAGCAAGGCTTGTCTTCAATCTACCCAAGTTCACTCATGTCACTCCACTGCTGCGCTCCCTTCACTGGCTTCCTGTGGCTGCTCGCATTCAGTTTAAAATTCTGATGCTTGCCTACAAAGCCAAAAATGGACCAGCTCCTCCATACCTTATGGAAATGGTCAAAAGTCGATCCGCACCTCGAGCCCTTCGGCGCTTCAAGTGCGGATCGACTTGACCCGCCATCCCTCAAGATTCAAGGAAGACACGCGACAAGATGCTTCTCTGTCCTGGCACCCAGATGGTGGAACGAACTTCCACTGGCTGTCCGAACAGCGAACTCTCTCGCGGTTTTCAAACGCAGACTGAAGACCCATCTCTTTGTAAAGCACTTATAAGCACAAATCAACTGAAGCATTGGCATCAGCACTAGCAACGGTTTATGGCAGTGCTTGACCTCAAGTAGTTTGGACTTAAACCTGTTTATACTAGATAGAGATGCATATTCTGACTGAACACATAGTACTTTTGTAAGTCGCTCTGGATAAGAGCGTCTGCGAAATGCCGTAAATGTAAATGTAAATGTAAATATAATTTTAACTGCTCTGTAGCATCCAGGAGAATACATACATGTTTAAGTTTAACTGTAGATTTAACCTTTCTCTTTCTCTGTGTACATATAGAGATCAGTTCCAGATGTAAACTCTGGAAAGGTCCAGCTCGTAATCTCTGAGCCACATTCGTTAATTTGCTTGAGTGTCACAGTTGCTTGCTAAGGCACATCTGCTCCCCCAGCCCCCTTAACGAGCTGCACACTCCTCAAAACTTCTACAGCTTCTGGATCAGTCAAGTGACTGTAAATATGGCATGAACCACAGGTTCAACACCCAGAGAGAGCCAGGTCACGCTTTACACTGCCCCGTTACTTCAACCGTGGACGACATCAGCACATGACTACTTAATACTCAAGACTCACTGCATATGCATCACTTGAGTTTTTATATATCATTAGATACGCTGTTTTAGACTTTATAAGTTAATCTATTTGTCAGGGAGAACAAAGACCCTCCTCTGATGTGAGAAAGGCTCCTCCCATATCAGGAAAAAAAAAAAAAACAAAACAAACAGCAACTGAAAACTGAATATGCTCACAGCACCATTTAACATAATGAGGTGTACCAGCAAGCCTCTTAGCTGCCAATGCCAAACCCCAGAACCCTTCAAAGTGTCCTCAGAATTCAAACCATTCCAGAACCCTTCAAAGTGTCCTCAGAATTCAAACCACTCCAGAACCCTCCAAAGTGTCCTCAGAATTCAAACCACTCCAGAACCCTCCAAAGTGTCCTCAGAATTCAAACCACTCCAGAACCCTCCAAAGTGTGCTGGGTGAGTCCCAGGCTTTCTCACGTTGCCAGGGCGATTAAGTGGATCTAAGAGGAAATGTCAGTATAGTGAAGCCTTCTGCCATCTAACAACACAAGCAGCTTAAGGGTTAACAATGACATTTACAGCATGCTGTGACAAGGTCTCCACGCCGGGAAACTCCAGTCCCTCTTGGACTGTTCTGGACTGATGGCTTCTGACAGCTCAGTCATGGACTGTGTTTGCCAGTCCCTGTACTGGTGCCCCTACTTTATTAATATACTTCATTAGATGCCATTTGACATTTTACAATGAACTGCAAGTGAATGAACTGCAATTTACAACTACTGACACAACTGCAATACAGATAGAAGTCAGCTGACATCTGGGCTCAGCTGACACTGTGTTGACTGTGCCAACCTGTTCTGGCTTCTGGACGACCTGTCGGAATTAAAGACCAGATGTTGCCTGGATGCTTTTAATAAACATTTATATTATAAATGTCCCTGCAAATGCTATTTATGCAACACTTTTGACTACACAGTGAACACTTATGACTCCACCCAAGCACCCTGCATGTCTGTCTGCTCTGCATCACCACGCTGCTGGGAGTTCCCTTAACTAGGGCTTGTGCCCACCACGCTGCTGGGAGTTCCCTTAACTAGGGGCTTGGGCCCATCAAGCAAACTTGCCCAGTAACATTAACAGTGAACTAAGTCAGCAGTTGTGCTCATAGTAAAATGTCACAACTCAAAAATTTAAGGGAATTTGGTTTTGATCGTGTGTGTTTGGAATTTGTTCAAATGGAATTTGCCCAATATTTGCAACAGTGTCGATTTCCCCTGCATAAATCCTTAATGGACAAAGGCAACGTGGAGGTTTACAGGCAACGTGGAGGTTTACAGGCAACGTGGAGGTTTACAGGCAACGTGGAGGTTTACAGTCTTGTCTGCACCACCGTCAAGCTCCTCCCCGCTGTCACTCACATCTCACCCAAGGCAACCGATTAATACTGACTTCTTATTGGGCTATTCTGCTTTCATACTTGGTTCTGATTGGGTAACGGGTTGTTGTCCATCTGTGCGTATTGTTCCAGACTGGAGCAGAGTGAGATGACTGTAAAAGCAGGTGATTCTCATAACACACGTGGTAACCGTGGTAACACAGCTCGTTGTAGTCACAAAGCGAGAATTGGGGGAGAAAGTTTTGTACAAAAGGGGCTAAAACAAACATTTTATCTTCCCTATTTCTCTCTGCTCCTCTCTCTCTCTCTCTCCCTCTGTCTCTCTGCTCTTCTCTCTCTCTCTGCTCCTCTCTCTCTCTCTGCTCCTCTCTCTCTCTCTCTCTCCTCTCTCTCTCTCTCTCCCTATCTGTCTCTCTGCTCCTCTCTCTCTCTCTCTCTCCTCTCTCTCTCTCTCTCCCTATCTGTCTCTCTGCTCCTCTCTCTCTCTCTCTGTTCCTCTCTCTCTGCTCCTCTCTCTCCCTATCTGTCTCTCTCTCTCTCTCTGCTCTCTCTCTCTCTCTCTCTCTCCCTCTCTCTCTCTGCTCTTCTCTCTCTCTCTGCTCCTCTCTCTCTCTCTCTCTCTCTCTCACACACACACACACACACCATACACACACACACACACACACACACACACACACACACACACACACACACACACACACACACACACACACACACACACACACACACACACACACACACACACACACACACACACACACACACACACACACACCACACACACACACACACACACACACACACACACACACACACACACACACACACACACACACACACACACACACACACACACACACACACACACACACACACACACACACACACACACACACACACACACACACACACACACACACACACACACACACACACACACACACACACACACACACACACACACACACACACACACACACACACACACACACACACACACACACACACACACACACACACAAACACACACACCATACACATACATAAAGAACCGTCAATTTCAAAATGACAGTGTTGTGCAGAACATGACTGGTCTTCATTAGGAGGGTTTGTCCCCATGTCTGCTGCATGGGTGCCAGGACGCCTCAGTCTCCCAGGACACCTATGTGACCCCCCCCCACCACATCCCTGCACTCACTCTCCTCCGACAGGTCGTTCTCCTCCGCCTCTCCCTCCATGTCCTTGCACCACCCCTCCATCCTCTTGGTCTCGCCATGCAAGAGCTGCATGAACCAGCTCCCGTCCCTGCGGGGCGACGGCGAGACTCTGCCCGGGTCGGGACCCTGCGGCGGGGTCACCGTGACGGCGACGGTGGGGGTGGGCTCACGGGTGGCGCCGTCCGGAGGCTCCGCCCACGGCTCGGGGGTGGTGCGCTGGGGGCTGGGCGGCTCGTTGGCCGAGCGGTAGTCCTCGCGGTAGCTGAAGTGCCCCTGGGTACGGACGGTGCGCACAGCGCCATACGGGGTGGGTGTGTTGGGCTCACTGTGCCGATGTTGCTGCACCTGTGGGTGGTGCTGGTGGTGGAAGGCACCGCCGAACTGCAGGCCCTTGTCCTCCATGACTGGGAACACCTCCGCCTCCAGGTCAGCCTGGACCGCTGCAGTCACACTGTTGGAGCGCTTGAACCTGCCCAGGCTGGAAGGGAGGGAGATACACACATCACAGCGCCTTCACACCTGGGTGAGGTTGGTGAGTGTTTGTGTGTAAGGAGGGTGTACGGCTGGTGTAGGGCAGGTGTAGGTCAGTGTAGGGCTGTTGTAGGGCTGGTGTAGGGCAGGTGTAGGTCGGGTGTAGGGCTGGTGTAGGGCGGGTGTAGGGCTGGTGTAGGGCGGGTGTAGGGCAGGTGTAGGGCGGGTGTAGGGCAGGTGTAGGGCTGGTGTAGGGCAGGTGTAGGGCAGGTGTAGGGCAGGTGTAGGGCTGGTGTAGGGCAGGTGTAGGGGAGGTGTAGGGCTGGTGTAGGGCAGGTGTAGGGCTGGTGTAGGGCAGGTGTAGGGGAGGTGTAGGGCAGGTGTAGGGGAGGTGTAGGGCAGGTGTAGGGCTGGTGTAGGGCAGGTGTAGGGGGTGTAGGGGGGAGGTGTGGGGGCAGGGGGGCTGGTGTAGGGGAGGTGTAGGGGAGGTGTAGGGCTGGTGTAGGGGAGGTGTAGGGCAGGTGTAGGGCTGGTGTAGGGGAGGTGTAGGGCAGGTGTAGGGCTGGTGAAGTCTCACCGTCTCTCATCTTCCACTTGCACTCCAACAGAGTGATACTCCCGTGATCCTTTGCTCTCCGACTCCGAGTCTGTGGCCGCCTCCACCTGTGAACACAGCGAGCACCACGGGCCTCGTTACAGCCGCGGGCTCCGCCCACAGTGACTGAACACATGATCACGACTTTCATTACACCTGATCCAACATCACAGAATCTCTGCAGAATCTCATTATATCAGCAGGCTGAGGGAGGCTGGGCCCATCTGCAGCAGAACCGAGCCCAGCCGGGCCCATCTGCAGTGGAACCGAGCGCAACTGGGCCCATCTGCAGCTGAACAGAGCCCAACTGGGCCCATGTGCTGCAGAACCGAGCCCAGCCGGGCCCATCTGCAGCTGACCCGAGCCCAGCTCCTCCCTCATTAAGATCGGAAGCGCTGCTGCTTCTGCTACTGTGGGAAGGCGATGCGGCATCTCTGAGCGACTGGAGCAGAGCTGAGACTATCCCAGGCCCGTGGGTCTGTCCCGTGGGTCTGTCCCACTACAGCTGCAGGAAACCACTGGCTCAGAGAAGATAGCACACCTCAGTACACGCACACACACACAAACACACACACACTCCTGTGCAATGCCACATGCCTTTGCAAATAACAGCACAATGATTTATGGGGACGGGCGCAGCAATAGGGCCCTGCAAAGAACAATTAGATTTACTGAGAAAACAGAAGCAGAGGAGGAGATGGAAAACATAGCGAGAGCAAGAAAATAGGAAATAGACAAACACTGATTACTCCCCCCCCACTACACACACACACACACACACACACAGTTGACTTTATTGGACAGCGTGCAGTTCCACAGAGACAGCAGGCCTGAGTGTAACACCGTGAGTGGCCATACCCAGCATGGCCATTTACACTGACCTGAACTAGGTTCTGAGATCTAGAGATTCCCCTTCATGCCCCACCTGTCTAACGGCTTCCTCCACTAACTCTCCAGATTTACTCTGCTGGCCACCACAAAAGAGAATAACTAAAGTGAACTCAACTAAGGTAGGGTTAACCCTAACCCTGACCCTAACCCTAGGTCTGTTTTATACACTTAACCATTGTGTTGATTCCTAAATCCGTCCTGTTGTGTGCTGAGATTAAAAGGCTCCAGACTCACTGGACGTGGGTATACTCTGGGTGGGTGTAGGGCTGGTGTAGGGCTGGTGTAGGCCAGGTGTAGGGCTGGTGTAGGGCAGGTGTAGTATACTGGACGTGGGTATACTCTGGGCTGGTGTAGAGCAGGTGTAGGGCAGGTGAAGGGCAGGTGTAGTATACTGGACGTGGGTATACTCTGGGTGGGTGTAGGGCTGGTGTAGGGCAGGTGTAGGGCTGGTGTAGGGCAGGTGTAGGGCAGGTGTAGTATACTGGACGTGGGTATACTCTGGGCTGGTATAGAGCAGGTGTAGGGCAGGTGAAGGGCAGGTGTAGTATACTGGACGTGGGTATACTCTGGGCTGGTGTAGGGCAGGTGTAGGGCAGGTGAAGGGCAGGTGTAGTATACTGGACGTGGGTATACTCTGGGCTGGTGTAGAGCAGGTGTAGGGCAGGTGAAGGGCAGGTGTAGTATACTGGACGTGGGTATACTCTGGGCTGGTATAGAGCAGGTGTAGGGCAGGTGAAGGGCAGGTGTAGTATACTGGACGTGGGTATACTCTGGGCTGGTGTAGGGCAGGTGTAGGGCAGGTGTAGGGCTGGTGTAGGGGCAGGTGTAGTATACTGGACGTGGGTATACTCTGGGCTGGTATAGAGCAGGTGTAGGGCAGGTGAAGGGCAGGTGTAGTATACTGGACGTGGGTATACTCTGGGCTGGTATAGGGCAGGTGTAGGGCAGGTGAAGGGCAGGTGTAGTATACTGGACGTGGGTATACTCTGGGCTGGTGTAGAGCAGGTGTAGGGCAGGTGAAGGGCAGGTGAAGGGCAGGTGTAGTATACTGGATGTGGGTATACTCTGGGCTGGTATAGAGCAGGTGTAGGGCAGGTGAAGGGCAGGTGTAGTATACTGGACGTGGGTATACTCTGGGCTGGTGTAGGCCAGGTGTAGGGCTGGTGTAGGGCAGGTGTAGTATACTGGACGTGGGTATACTCGGCTGGTGTAGAGCAGGTGTAGGTGGGCAGGTAGTAAGGGCAGGTATAGAGTAGGGCAGGTGAAGGGCAGTATACTGGACGTGGGTATACTCTGGGCTGGTATAGAGCAGGTGTAGGGCAGGTGAAGGGCAGGTGTAGTATACTGGACGTGGGTATACTCTGGGCTGGTGTAGAGCAGGTGTAGGGCAGGTGAAGGGCAGGTGTAGTATACTGGACGTGGGTATACTCTGGGCTGGTATAGAGCAGGTGTAGGGCAGGTGAAGGGCAGGTGTAGTATACTGGACGTGGGTATACTCTGGGCTGGTATAGAGCAGGTGTAGGGCAGGTGAAGGGCAGGTGTAGTATACTGGACGTGGGTATACTCTGGGCTGGTGTAGAGCAGGTGTAGGGCTGGTGTAGGGCAGGTGTAGGGCAGGTGTAGTATACTGGACGTGGGTATACTCTGGGCTGGTGTAGAGCAGGTGTAGGGCAGGTGAAGGGCAGGTGTAGTATACTGGACGTGGGTATACTCTAAGAACAAGGGGTACAGGGCTGTGAGAGACAGGCAAGACAGTCAACAGGACTCTCACTTGGAGGGAGGGGGCAGGGCTAACTGTCTCAGGACAGTCTCAGGACAGTCTCCCATGATTCACAGGACCACACGGCAAGATGAGAAATTAGTAAAAAATAGATAAGAGCTGATGAGGGTTAAAACTGTGCAAACACAGAATCAGACCCAGATCAGACTCCTTTGACCTAGACCCACACCCAATCCCCATGACTCAGACCCTGAACCACACCCAGAACCAGATCCAGAACCAGTCCGTGAGCAATGGGCCTGCTGGTTCCACTGGGATCTTTACGGATGGTCTGGAAGACGTTGGAGCCTACAGGGGTCAATAACATCAGACCAGCCCATACATGCCAGCCCAACCTAGGCAGGTGGACCGGTGTGCCAATCTCCTGGCCATTAGCTAACAAGCTTGTTTTAAAAGGTGAATACATGTATTAAAGTTTTATGTATTAAAGTCTCATTTTCTTTCAGGTCATGAGCAAAGCAACCTGGATAAAAATATAAATAAACAAATGAATAATATAAAATAAAATTAAGTGTTCTTGCAGGTTTCCCCTTTGTTCCATCCTGAGGTTTCAGAGTTGTAATGGCAGGGAATTATTTTCTATCACTAAATAGGTCAGCAAGGCACAGTAAGAGCATGAGAAAGAGCTACTGTGTGATGGCTGGAGATGGAAGGATCCCAGGGTCACCAGATTACTTCTATTATATATAATCCCATAAATGTCAGAAAGAGAGAGAGAAAGAAAAAGTAGTGAAAAGATCAGAACTTGTAAAGATCAGAGAATGACCCTGCAATGCCTTAAAGGCAGAGTGTTTGAACAGAAGACATGTGTGCATACAAATGTACAGAAAGACACACACGCGCACACACACACGCGCACACACACACACACACACACACACACACATCCACCACTGGGACAGTAAGCATGGAAGAGAATGAAAAGAAAAGAGAGATGGAGAGAGAGAGAGAGAAAGTCAGAGAGGGAGAGAGAGAGAGAGAGAGTCAGAGAGGGAGAGAGAGGGAGAGAGAGAGGGAGAGAGAGGGAGAGAGAGAGAGGGAGTCAGAGAGGGAGAGAGAGAGAGGGAGAGAGAGGGAGAGAGAGAGGGAGAGAGAGGGAGAGAGAGTCAGAGAGAGAGACAAAGAGATAACAGATTAAACGCTAAGCCCAGAATAAACAGAAGGTTGTGTAAAGTGTGTGTAAAGTGTGTGTCAACATCGTCTCGTCTGCCTGAGCTTTCATTCCATCCGTCTGTCACTCACTGGGAAAGTGACGCGCCACACTGGAGTCAACAAGATAAGAACCATCACACAGGCGACAGACTAATCACCCTCACTCATCTGTTTTACAGACCAGCCATATCTGGTCTGCACATACTAGCCCAGCACACTAACCCAGTCCACGCAGTCTGCCACATAAACGACCCAGCAAGCACAGTACAATCCACAAACACACTCCATATGAACGATGATCCATCTAAAGTAACCCACGGTAAACTCTAAATACCTGAGAAAATGGAGCATTCTGAGCCATCACTGGACACATGATGGCAAAAAAACACCTTCTTTCCTCCAAAAAGAGCAGACCACACACTCCAGGGCTGTTATGGACAAAGACATCATGGCAGAAATACTACAAAACACAGACTGGTGAAGTTGCCTGTCTCCTGTTTCTCACGTGTGCAACACCCCCAGCGTCTCACGAAGGTGGAGGAAGTAAACGATAAAACCATTATATTATTTTGGTCTTCACAGAAGTCTTTATTTATCCAGAAGAGCAGACGTTCACACATTCAAAAGATTCCCCAGCTAAGATCACTGTGCAGAAGGATTCTTCTGAAGTGAGGATCTTCTGAATGGAGGATCTTCTGAATGGAGGATATTCTCAGCACTGACTCAGCCATGCGGGGAAGCACAAAACAGGCCCTTCTATTTTTACTTTTAGTGCAACAGTTTTAATTGACACAGATGTGGAATATGTAGCTTGACACGCAGCTGCCGAAACTCACGTTCCTCTCCTGTATCTCCTCTGTTTTTCTAATCCAGAGCCACTCTGTGTGAACAGAGCACTGAGGAAGAGGCACTGCTCTAAGGGGCCCTCCTCTTCCTCACAAGGCTAAAACCTCACACGTCAGGGCTGGCTTGATCTCAGCTCCTCTAAGGGAGGGGTCGGTCGTTATATCGCTTAAGAAGGAAACCCCGAGGGAAGGTCAGGGTGTGCTAGCAGCGCATGCTGGAGCTCAATAAAGGGGCGTGTCTCACATACATCACAAGATGAAGAGGAACAGGAAGACACTCCTCCTCCTTTAGTGATCAGGCAGCATTTCCATGGTAACAAACATGACAGCTCACACTAACATCACCCTGCCTGGCTGCACTGAACCCTCGTTCATGTGCACAACCAACAGGAATGAATATTCATTACTGCATTACAGGCCTGAAAAAGCATCACCTAGGAAAATAGCCACTCTCTTGTTTGAGTGTTGCAGTCACAGACATCAGTCACAGACATCAGATGGTCACTGACTGCCAAGACAGCACGTTAAGTGTCCATATAAGGATCAGATACTTCTACACCTACAACTGCAGGTGGCAGAGTTCTGTCGCCATCTTCTGCAGTACACTGGGAGTGGTGTTAAAGAGACGTGACATCTGAAGAGAATTATTGGTGTCATGGTGATGAGACACACACGCACACACACACACGCACACACATACATACACACACACACACAAACTGTTATTAAAGTATAACCCTATTTCATTTCAACACTGGTCTGACATTTGAAATGACACATAGTGATAGCAGTGATGGACAGAGGAAGAGTGTTCAGAATAGAGAGAGAGAGAGGGGGGAGAGAGAGAGAGAGAGAGAGAGAGAGAGAGGGGGAGAGAGAATTCTGTGAAAGTCATTGTAAGTATGAGCTTGTAGGCTTTTGTGTAATGTTTTGTTCTGAGAAAAGAGACACTCTTTTTTAAAATAAATGCAACAGAAATCCAGAAATCCAAGAGAAATTAAAGGCATTCACCCAAAACCACAACGTAAGAACACATCTAGTCAGAATAGCAACAGAGGTTAGCAGAGAGCTTAGACAGAAACGTAAACTCAGAGGAGTTTCCTTTTCTTCCTACATAAGTCAGAAATGAAGTCTGTGAGTAAAATATTTTTGTAAAGCAAATAATTCTGTAATTACATATTTTTCTAGTGCTTGAAAGGGACTTTGAGGCCATAGCTAAGCTAACATGGCTATGCTAAATAGCTAAAGCAATATAGCAATGTGGACAGTTGAGCAAGATTCTGAACAATCAATATGTAAATTAGCAGCTATAATAAACCAATCAGAAGAACAGTCATCCCTGCCCCTGTCGTCTACTGAATTTAGCATTAACCAGCAGTGTGGATCAGTTCTAACCACTGAATAAGGCAGCACCACCAGCCTGAGCTCAGCGATAGTGATCTTCACCGCACTGCCCTGCTAACACTACCTCTACAGAAGCCTGAACACCAACACCAGCCTCTAGAGTGTGTGCCGCGAGATCACACGCCCATCTCACCCAGCGGGACCCAGCAGGACCCAGCGGGACCCAGTGGGACCCAGCAGGACCCAGCGGGATCCAGCAGGACCCAGTGGGATCCAGCAGGACCTAGCGGGACCCAGCAGGACCCTGACTGCCTCATGGCCATGCTCGTTTATTCCAGACAGCTCCTGTGTTTGCCAAGAGGCACCAACACAGCACAGGCCGAGGCTCAAACGTCCCGTAGCCAGAGCAATACAGCGCCAACACCAGCAGGAGGCGCTGCTCTAAGACCCTCTCGAGCACCACCTTCACGTGTCTGCAACCCAGGACCCAATAGCACCACACCAGCAGCTCCAGTCTGGCCCAGGACCCGCTGACCTACAGACCCCAGGCCCTCAGGAGAGCAGCCAACCCCACCTTACCTGGGCTCAGTACACACAGCACATACTCTGCCTATATCTGGGTCCATCTGGGCCTCATCTGCACACATCTAGATAAAATATCCTGGAGAAGACATCATAATCATAATGTAAAATAACATTCAGTCTACGTCCAGTCTACGTTCAGTCTACGTCCAGTCTACATCCAGTCTACGTCCAGTCTACATCCAGTCTACGTCCAGTGATTAAAACAAAACCTGCACCTCATCCTTCATAATTTTGTAATTTCTCTCAATTCAGTATTAAACAGTAGATTTTTCCATCCAGACATAATTATATCTTTTCACATATCCTTTAGGAACATTCAGAGTTTAAGCTCCTCTGTGTTCAGTTCAAAACTTCTTTTTTGTTATGCTGCATTGTTAATGAAAAGGGAGATGTTGATGTTGTGATCTTACAGGAGATCCCCCTCTCCTGTAGTGTTAAACATCCAGACAAGAGCACTGAGATCCTGGACACATGTAGACGAGACCCCAACTGACTGCAGTCTAAAGCGCTGACCCTCCACCAGCTGAAGGTGGAGACCCTCCACCAGCTAGCGAGCACCACACCGACCCAGAACAACTCCCATAAACCTCAAACCCAGCTGACCTAACCAGCAATAACCAACGACAGCACCAGACAGATAGAGGAGGGTGAGACAGAGAGGAGGGTGAGACAGAGAGAGGAGGGTGAGACAGAGAGAGGTGGCTGAGACAGAGAGGAGGGTGAGACAGAGAGAGGAGGGTGAGACAGAGAGAGGAGGGTGTGACAGATAGAGGAGGGTGAGACAGATAGAGGAGGGTGAGACAGATAGAGGAGGGTGAGACAGAGAGAGGTAGAGGAGGAGGAAGGCTGGAGACATCGTTTGGCACCGAACCATCATCTAGAGAATCGCAGAGACTTTGGATGGCATCTTAAGTAATAGATTGCAGTACCATGACTCACAGGAAGCTATTTTTAGGAGACGCGTGACTCTGGACGTGTGTGTATCTCTGAGGCTGCATGTGTAATGATGATGATGTGTGATGAAGTGGACTTCAAAGCTTTGACCTCCATCTAACCGGCATTTCAGTTGTGCGTCACGCTGTTTTTGTATGCGACTCTGTGACCACGTGGATGTGTGTGCATACATGAACACGTGTGTTAGTATGACGACGTGACACTATGTGACGTGGATGTGTGTGCATACATGGCTGTGTGTGTGTGTGTGTGTGCATGTGTATGGTGTAGCTGTCTGCTCGATGTGTGTCTGTTGTCTGACATGTGCATGTTATGGTGTGAATGTGTTCATGGTATGTGCTATGTAGCATTATCACTGACACTGTGAACAGTAGTGTGTGTGTGTTATACTGACCTGTATCCCTATAGAAGACCTGGGTGTTTTGAGGTACTCTTCTGCTTTGGACACCAGGATCGCCTTGTCGCAAGTCAGCACAGAGCTGTGGCTGTCAGTGGATGGATGTCTCTTCCCTGCCATCGCCATGGCGGCAGCTTCCATGGCGATGGTGACAGCCTTGGCACTGTCCAGGCTGTCTGTGGAGTTGTAGATGGCTCTGGCCGCACGCAACGCCAAACCCTCGGAGCCCCACAGGCCTGTGGGAGACCATGACACCACAGCAAAACACCAGCCAGAGATGTCAGAACAGAGAACGCTGAAGAGCAGGTGATGGTGTTAGATGGGAGTACAAGACGTGACAGTACACGCTATTAAACCATCGCAAGGAAATGTAAAACAGAAGCGTTACGCATTAAATATGTGTGCTTGCATTTGTTACTTGGGTAGATTCTCTGCTTGTAAGGTAGGCTTGTCTTGAATATACTATTAACTAGATATTGATAGATCTCTTGGCTGTTTGGTTAGTCTAGATATCTTGCTTGTTCATTAGTTGATTCAGGTGTGGTTTCAGTCTATTTCAGTGGTTTCAGTTGATTCAGGTGTGGTTTCAGTCTAGTTGAAGTGTCAATAACAGGAGTGGAGCCTGTAATTCTAGATAAATTAAGTCGGCATTACGCTACAAACGGACACGTTTGTAGCGGTTAGTATCTCCTCGGCCAGCAGTAGACTAGATTTTATTAGGATACACAGAATGTGCTTTTCCATCCCTGTGCTCACCTTGAACAACACCAGAAGATGGAGATGCCAGAGGAGAAACCGCAACTCCAGTAACCTCATCTACCCACCTTGTTCATCTGTACCAAAGGTGAAGGTAGCAGGGGGACTCTGGAATTGCCACTCTGCAGTTCAGAAGGCAGACTTCATCTCAGCCTTCGCATCTGCTAAGTCACTCGACTTCCTGGCTCTGACAGAGACATGGATCACTCCAGAGAACTCTGCAACTCCAGCTGCTCTCTCTACCTCCTTTGCCTTCTCCCATTCTCCACGGCAGAACGGCAGGGGTGGTGGCACAGGTTTGCTTCTCTCTCGCTCATGGCGCTTCTCTGTACTCTCATTTTCTTATCTTAACATTTCTTCCTTTGAATTCCATGCTATCACGGTGTCTTTCCCCACAAAACTTCACATCATTGTTCTCTATCGCCCTCCAGGTCCACTGGGAAACTTCATAGATGAGTTGGACATTCTTCTGAGTGCTCTCCCCTTAGAGTCATCGCTTGTTCTTCTAGGGGACTTCAACCTTCCAACAGAGAGACTACATTTGTCCTGTCTTCTTCCACTGCTGTCATCATTCGATCTTGCTTTCAACCAGTCAACTCCAACACACAGAGCAGGAAACACACTGGACCTGATCTTCAGTAGACCTGCCCCAGTGTTGGATCTGACAGTAACTCCTCTTGACTTTTCTGATCATCATTTCTTGTCCTTTTCACTCTCCCTTCCTGCTTCTTCTGCACACACCTCCACGCCAGCTTCTTCTACCACCTACCGCAACTTTCGCTCAGTCTCCTCCTCTTGTCTGGTCTCTACTATTGTCTCCTCTCTTCCACATCTTGAATCATTTTCTTCCCTCCCTCTGGAAACTGCCACAAACACATTCCTTTCATCCATCTCCTCTTCTGTCGACCATCTCTGTCCTCTCTCTTCCAGGGCAAGATCCTCTCTGTCAACTCCTTGGCTGACAGATGTTCTCCGAGACAACAGAAGAGTACTGAGACTGGCGGAAAGAAAGTGGAGAAAATCTCAAGATGATTCAGATCTCCACTCCTACCAGTCTCTTCTCTCAAGGTTCTCAACAGAAATAACAGCGGCGAAATCTTCCTTCTTCAAGGAGAAGCTGGAAGCATCAGCCTCTGATCCACGCAAGCTCTTCAACATTTTCTCCTGTCTTTTAAACCCCCCCACTCCCCCACCGCCCTCTACTCTCTCCCCTGAGTATTATGTCACCTTCTTTGAGGAGAAGGTTGATAAGATTCGCAGATCCTTTTCTCTACCAATATCCTTCCTACTGAACACCACCCTCCACCTCATTCCCTGTCTTGCTTTTCTCCTCTTTCCACAGATGACATCATACAGTTGGTCTCATCCAACAATCCTACTACCTGTCCACTGGACCCGATTCCATCCACGCTATTTCAGACAATAGCACCTGACCTTCTACCTTTCATCACTCATGTCATCAACAGCTCCTTGTCAACAGGCCATGTACCAGCTATCTTCAAGACTGCAAGAGTGATCCCCATCTTGAAGAAGCCTACTCTGGACTGTTCTGACATCAGCAATTACAGACCTGTATCTCTTCTTTCTTTCCTATCTAAGGTCTTGGAGCGTTCTGTTTATAACCAACTGTCTCTATTTCTTTCTCTGAACAACCTACAGGATCCGAACCAGTCTGGCTTCAAACCGGCGCACTCTACTGAAACTGCTCTCATCGCAGTTACAGAGAAGCTGCATGCTGCTAGATCTGCCAAACTGTCTACGGTCCTAATTCTGCCTGACCTCTCTGCAGCCTTCGACACCGTTGACCACCAGATCCTCCTGTCTGTCCTCAGAAGACTTGGAATCACTGGCACTGTCTGGCAGTGGTTTAAGTCTTATCTAGATGGGAGATCTTACCAAGTATCTTGGCAGGGGGCCACATCTGCTCCTTCCAGGCTCACCACGGGTGTCCCACAAGGCTCAGTGCTCGGTCCTCTGCTCTTCTCTCTTTACACTCGTTCTCTTGGTGATGTAATATCCTCCCATGGATTTTCCTATCACTGTTATGCTGATGACACTCAACTTGTCCTTTCCTTTCCACCTTCTGACACACAGGTTTCATCTCGGATCTCGGCTTGTCTTGCTGATATCTAATCTTGGATGTCGGCTCATCACTTGAAGCTGAACCCCAGCAAGACTGAATTACTGTTCATCCCTGGAACTTCAAGTCCTCGCCAGGATCTTTCCATCTCTTTTGAGAACTTGCTGGTCACCACATCTGCTGAAGCTCGAAGCCTTGGTGTAGTTGTGGATAACCAGTTATCGTTCTCAACCCATGTTGCAAACCTGACTCGGTCATGCAGATTTCTCCTTTACAACATTCGGAGAATTCGACCTTTTCTGTCTAGCGAGGCTACTCAAGTGCTTGTTCAGTCTCTTGTCATTTCAAGACTTGACTACTGCAAGTAGTCTGCAACTACTTGACTCACTCCTGGCTGGTCTTCCTATGCGTACCATCAGGCCCTTGCAACTGATCCAGAACTCGGCGGCTCGACTTGTCTTCAATGTTCCTAAGTTCAGCCATGTTACTCCTCTGCTGCGCTCTCTTCACTGGCTTCCTGTAGCTGCCCGCATCAGATATAAAACCCTGATGCTGGCCTACAAGGCTAACAATGGACCAGCACCTCCATACATGGTGGCAATGGTCACATCCCGATCTGTACCCAGAGCTCTTCGAGCTTCAAGCACAGCTCGGCTTGACCCACCATCTCTCAGAACACGCGGAAAACATGCATCCAGACTTTTTTCAGTTCTGGCACCTCAGTGGTGGAACGAACTTCCCCTGAGTGTCCGAATGGCAGAGTCTCTTGCTGTTTTTAAGCGAAGACTGAAGACACATCTGTTTCAAGAGCACTTAAATTAAATTTTACTACACTAGCATTTATTAAATATTTGTGACTGTAATGACTTTTCTTGCTTTTATCTTTTAAGTAGGGTTTTTCAGTATATATTTGAGTATATCTAGGCGTCCATACTGACTGTATCTAATAATATCTTTGCTTAAAGTTTCTTCCTGATTTTAGCCTAAACTAACTAGCTAGAGATTTTGTTCTGAGTAAAACAATGAAGCACTTTTTGTAAGTCGCTCTGGATAAGGGCGTCTGCTAAATGCCGTGAATGTAAATGTAAATGTAAATATGCGACATATATGGATTGGGAGAGGTCAGGCCAAGCTTGAAGGTTTAGCAAACTGATGGACACTGGTGTGTTAGGACTGATCCACTGGCACAGCAAACCTAACATCAGCTAACGGTGATTAAATGGTTCCAGTAAAGTGCCTGTACGTTCAGCTAAGGCCAACCAGCTCAGTTTTACTTGTGTTTCCATTGAAACTTCATGGACTTTGTAGAGCAGAACAGAACTAGATCAGCAGTGTGGAGCTCCTGACTGTGCTGCAGGGCTATGGTGCAGACCTCCTCGGACCAGGTGGCCTTCGTGGTAGGCGTCCTGCGTCGACTCGGTGCTGCTCTGTGCTGTAATGGAGATGAGGGGCTTGGAGGTACCGCGGGGGGGCACAGGTGGAGGCGCTGAGGGCACGGCGGGTGGAGCTCGCTTGTAGGTGGGAGTACTGGGTGTGTAGGTCACCGCTATTGGGCGAAGGGTTGGAGGTGGAAGACAAGAGAGACATAGGGAGAGATAGATAGAGAGAGAGAGAAAGACAGACAGCCAGAGACAGGGATGAAGAGAGACAGATGGAGAAAGAGAGAGATTTAGTTCCATAAGCCTCCAACTCTGTCCAATCCATACAGGTAATTCATTTGATATTTTTAAGGTCACTTTACAGTGACCACTCCTGTCATGTACAGTATATATATATATTCAGAATTCTGAATGAATGCACATAACATCTAGAAAATGTCAGTTCACGTCATATAAGACTAAAGTACAGCAAAGCAAACTTAAGGAGAAGGAACATTTGCAGATCGGCAGTAACCCAAATCAGTCTTCAGCCGAATGACGACACGTTCGGCTCTCGTGCCAAATCGCTTATCAAAAGCTGCTGCCAAAATGTGGAAAAGGAAATTTAAAATTAACCCCCTACTTCAGGCATAAGTGTGTATGTGTGTGTGTGTGTGTATGTGATCAAGACAGTTATCTGCACTCGCCCTGCTGTGTGACGAGGGAGGGATTAGCCTCCAGACTCTTTCTTTCGAGTGCAAATGGAAGCGCAGCCCTAATCCAGCCAGATGGACCTTTAAATTGCTTCTTGCACTTGATGTGTCCCGTCGTTTCTAGAGCAGTTTCTTTGTACCACAGCAAGGAGCAGGACGGCGTTAGCAATAGAAATCCTCCTTGTATGACAGCGTTCACTTCAACACAGGAGAAAGAAAGGGGGCGGGACCAGCACTTGTGGGGGCTGGACAAGGTCAAGGGAAACCCCGCCTCCCCTGACCTCCCGTGACCTCCCACTTCATTAGAGCGCAGAGCTTCTCTGCCCTGCAGGGTGCTGATGCTGCAGTGCATGTCTGTATGGGACTAACATTAAAGGTGCTCCTGTGTTTCCATCATCCTTTAAAATAGATGAAATACCATTTTATGCACTTTAATTTGTGGAATTAACGAATAAACTTTGACAGTACGAGCCGACACGAAGGCACCAAGGCATGTAGCCAGTGCTCAGTCTGCATCGCTTTGCTGCTGAAGCCAGAATGTGTAGGGGGCCGATTCTCAGAAGCGGGTTTAACAAACGTAACCTTGAACTCTGTGTTGAACGAACGTAACCCGACAAAATGTAAGAGATCGAAGTCTGTCAGATCTGAGGGGGCTGAATTAACTGAAGCGCGATTGTGGGGAACTTTGAGAGGCGTCGTTATTTGGGTGCAAATAAGTGGATTCAACAAGAATGCGATGCAAAACTGCAGTGCTTCTTATTGCAATGTGTCCTCATCAGTTCTGTCTGTAGTCCTGCAGTGATTATTGATGATGATTATTATATATAATTATAGCTGTTATTGATAGTGGAGGAAGCAAAGCATGTTGTGAAATAAAGTCCTGAATTGCAAGGAAATGTTTGACAATTGTATATTAATGGCATGGAAAGATTTCAATTCACATACATTTACTATTGAAGGAACAAGAGGTGGTTGGTCTATGCAGATTAAGCAGGCATGCTGTGAAATAAGCCCTGGATAGTAGGAAAACGCTTCATAACTACATTCATATTAATGGCATGGAAAGATCTAAATTTATATATATTTACTATTAAATAGGGATGCAATAGGAATGTTGATCTATGCAGACTACATGAAATTAAAGGTTCACTATAAGATTCAAAGTGTTAAACTGGCCAAGCCTCAGATATTTTTTAAAATCTAGTTAATAAAATGAAAATTATATGAATTATACTTTCACAAATTGAGTAAGCAGAAAGGCCTAGTTTTAAAAAAAGCAATTGGTGTTTAAAAGGCAAACCCTCCATTATGTTCAGTGCCTGTGGTTAAACAAATTTTAACAGGTTTAAAAATATATACGTAAAACAAACAGAATACTGATACATTTTGTAGTTATACTGTAGTTTTTGTAGTTATCCATGATTCTGTGCTCCATTATGTAAAATGTGATGGTGAAAAACAACAGTTTGGCTGAAGCAGTATGTTAAAGGTCATCAACATTGTTTAAAATAAGTAAAATTATTCAGAATGTGGTATAATGACTCAGTAATTTGAGTGGCAAAATTAGTGAAATCCTCTACGTAAAGTTTTAGAAATATTCACGTTCCAGATTCAACCTGTGTTCTGTTGTTTAACTCTGGTTTATCTCCAGTAAACCTGCTATCAGATTAGCTTCACAGCATATGTTGCCATAGCAACTCACCCACACTTATTCTGAACCTAGTTGTTGGAACGGAAAATCTTGAGCTCCAACAATCGCCAGCTAACAGGTCCAGATTAGTGGCTAAATCCATTTTCTGGAATACCTCCCCTGAGCCGATCTTTCTGGAATACCCTCCTGAGCTGATCTTTCTGGAATACACTCCTGAGATGATCTCTGTGGAATACTCCCTGAGCTGATCTCTGTGGAATACCCCCCTGAGCTGATCTCTGTGGAATACCCCCCCTGAGCTGATCTCTGTGGAATACCCCCCTGAGCTGATCTTGTAGCACTCTTTGCTCCTCCCAGTATTACAAAGTCCTGCGATTATGATCCTGCCTTCTGTGAGCAGGATTGTATTAACTAGAATTTTATATTATAATCATTCTGTGATTATAAATGTTCCTTAAATTATAAATGTTTTGTATTAAACAACAACAAACGTGTTAAAAGTAAATAAGTGGGAGGTAAGTGGTAGGTAATATACATAAAAAATGTTACTAAACATAAAAGGGTGTAATAATCATGTAAAGGATGTGTGATTTTCTTTAATATATGCAAATTTATATAAACGCAAGGCCATAAATGATGGTTTATGATCTTTTGCAAATGTGTGTGCAAATGAGTGTGATTGGTGGTGTATGTGTGATCATGTGTGTGTTTGGTGGCGTGTGTGATCATGTGTGTGTGATCATGTGGATAACACCAATACCAGTGGATAACACCAATACCAGTGGATAACACCAATACCAGTGGATAACACCAATACCAGAGGATAACACCAATACCAGAGGATAACACCAATACCAGAGGATAACACCAATACCAGAGGCTAACACCAATACCAGAGGCTAACACCAATACCAGAGGCTAACACCAATACCAGAGGATAACACCAATACCAGAGGCTAACACCAATACCAGAGGCTAACACCAATACCAGAGGATAACACCAATACCAGAGGATAACACCAATACCAGAGGATAACACCAACACCAATACCAGAGGCTAACACCAATATCAGAGGCTAACACCAATACCAGAGGATAACACAATACCAGAGGCTAACACCAATACCAGAGGATAACACCTAACACCAATACCAGAGGCTAACACCAGAGGATAACACCAATACCAGAGGCTAACACCAATACCAGAGGCTAACACCAATACCAGAGGCTAACACCAATACCAGAGGATAACACCAATACCAGAGGATAACACCAATACCAGAGGATAACACCAATACCAGTGGATAACACCAATACCAGAGGATAACACCAATACCAGAGGCTAACACCAATAACACCAATACCAGAGGATAACACCAATACCAGTGGATAACACCAATACCAGAGGCTAACACCAATACCAGAGGCTAACACCAATATCAGAGGCTAACACCAATACCAGTGGATAACACCAATACCAGTGGATAACACCAATACCAGAGGATAACACCAATACCAGAGGATAACACCAATACCAGTGGACACCAATAACACCAACTGAGGTGTTCAGTAATGCCAGCTCTTCCCTGTTAAAAAGAAATTGCAAATCTTGTATTTGTAAAAATGTTTTTTTTTGTATTTTTTTTTGTATTTTTTTTACTCACCTTTGAATGTTATGCTTACCAGTAACTGAGACCTATTAAGCTATTAATGAACCTACGCTCTTAACGGAGGAGTGTAACAGATGCTTATTACGTACAGGAAGCAGCCCAGACTGGGAAATCATTCTGTCCTAAGTACAACAGAATTCTTTGAAAATAATACAGATTGAAGAAGTCTGTAAACACCTTAAATGTATTTGTAGCTTTCTAAGGGTATTTAGCAGTGAAAGGGAGGTGGGGTGGTGAAGGAAAGAGAAACAGAGAGGGAGACAGATAGAAACAGAGAGAGACAGAGGGATACAGGGAGAGACAGACACAGGGAGAGAAAAAGAGAGACAGACAGAGAGAAATACAGAGAGTGAGACAGGCAGACAGAGAAACAGAGAGAGAGACAGAGACAGACAGAGAGAGAGAGAGGGGGATACAGGGAGAGACAGACACGGACAGAAACAGAGAGACAGGCAGAGAGAGAAACAGAGAGAGAGAGAGAGGGATACAGGGAGAGACAGACACAGGGAGAGAAACAGAGAGACAGACAGAGAGCGAGACAGGCAGAGAGAGAAACAGAGAGAGAGAGGGGGATACAGGGAGAGACAGACACAGGGAGAGAAACAGAGAGACAGACAGAGAGAAATACAGAGAGCGAGACAGGCAGAGAGAGAAACAGAGAGAGAGAGGGGGATACAGGGAGAGACAGACACAGGGAGAGAAACAGAGAGACAGACAGAGAGAAATACAGAGAGTGAGACAGGCAGACAGAGAAACAGAGAGAGAGAGACAGACAGAGAGAGAGACAGAGTTGAAGTTGGCCAGGAGAGACAGGGACCAGGAACCAGAAACACTGGCCTGATCAAAACTGCCCCTGGCCATGAGCTGCACTTCTGCAGCGTCTGTGCACCAGCAGCTCAGAGCCCGTCCACAGCCCTCTGGTTCTGGAGCCGTAAGTCGTGCAGAGCAGGCAAGGGGAGCGGACGGGCCCTGACCCACAACCCTGCGGTCTGGACCCCTCAGAAGGACGGCCGGGTCAGGCCAGTCAAATACCCTTGTATGGTCACAGGAAAGCACAGGAAGGAGTGTGGGATGACTGAGGTGTGTGTGTGTGTGTGTGTGTGTGTGTGACAGAGGGAGTGGGTCCTGAGTGCAGGTGTCCAGGACAGGTGAAGGTAGGGAGGACTGAGTGTGTGGCACGCACACACACACACCAGACACATGAACTTTCCACGAGACAGAAATACTGTCCGTGTGCCACTGCCATCTGTTCAGTGACATTTAATATCATCCAGTCCCCCCCCCACTAACACACAGTCATCAGCTCACACAACGGAGTGACTGTTTAAAGCACAGAGGAGGAAGAGGAGGAGGTGAGAAAGTGAGAGTTCACATTCCTCCGCAGTCCTCCAATCTCACGGCACGATGAACACCAGCGCCCGATGAATCAGTAAAGTTCCAACACCCCATCACGATTTAAAGGAGAGAGCAGAGAGGCGTGGGCCAGGCCCCACTGGGCGGAGCAGTACGGCGCCTCCGTCAGCGCCTCCGACAGCCCCCCTCAGCCCCCCCATCAACCCCTCCCTTCAGCCCCCATCAGAGCCCCATTCTCCAGGCTCCAGTCCTTCTCTCTCCCACACTGCTAGGACATACTGGCTCTGTCAGGATGAGCTGTGTGTACTGGGTGTATAGACGACACTGCTGGGGACACCATTAATCACAAAAAAGGATGTCCAATGTGATTCTGCTTCCTTTCTAGATGTGATGGAGAGATACTAGGAACCCGATTCAGATGTTCCTTCCTTCGGTGCTGTTATAAAGTGCACTGTTGCACTGTGAACTAAGGCACTGGATGATTTTAAAGGCCAGTTTCTGAGTCCTGGATTAGGAACAAGCCTACATGAAAAACATCCTGTAGTTGTGATTCACTATTAGCATTTAAGTTGCTAATACTAGTACCCCAGTGGGTATGACTGTGGGGCATCAAATGGAAGCCTATGGGTTTGAACCCAGGTTCTGCCATGGGCACAAGAGCTGACCCTGGGATATGACCCTGATTTGACTCTGGGATATGACCCTGATTTGACTCTGGGATATGACCCTGATTTGACTCTGGGATATGACCCTGATTTGACCCTGGGATATGACCCTGATTTGACCCTGGGATATGACCCTGATTTGACTCTGGGATATGACCCTGATTTGACTCTGGGATATGACCCTGATTTGACTCTGGGATATGACCCTGATTTGACCCTGGGATATAACCCTGATTTGACTCTGGGATATGACCCTGATTTGACTCTGGGATATGACCCTGATTTGACCCTGGGATATGACCCTGGGATATGCAAGCACTGGGTCTAGCCTACTTTATGGTCATTGCACAGAGAGCATCGAAACTGAGTTGCATTGACAATAAAGTGAATCTTAATCTTGTGCCCTCTGTCCCGGAGATCTGCAAATAGACCTTTATGAAGCAACATTTCTAAAACATCAAAAGCAACATTTCTGAATTTAAAGTCACCACGAATCATTGAAAAGAGTCAATGTTGTTACTATTTTTACCATGTTTAGAAGTCCAGTTATACTGGCCCAAGTTTATCACCCACTAAGATGTATGAGAACAAATGATGGTGTGCCATGTCACACAGGTGAGTTAGGGGGTGTGGCTTTACCTGGAAGCTGCTGGGAGGGTCTGTCCACACTGCCCGATGATGGGAGGCGGAACTGGATTCCTGCGATGAAACAACAAGCATCACGCTAACAGTTTCCATGGACACGGTGTCTCCCCTGCTAAACTCTAAAGGTATCCATAAAGCATGCTACCACACATGCATTTAATACCACGCAATATCAGGGGAAAAAATAAGCAAATAAAGAAAACAAGAAATAAACTGTTTCCCTAAATCCGTTCTGATGAAAAGTGATCATCCTTCAGACAAGAGGTTTGACATCCACTGTGAGGCCATTTTGAAATATACACATTAACACCATTAACATGAACTTTAATGCCAAACACTATTCAGTTACTTTTATAAAACACTCCTAGTCCTATTTGAACGGAACCCTACCCTCTGGACTGTAATTATAACACCAAAATCTAACAATTATATTTATACATGTGGCCCTAATCATTTTCTAAAAAACATTATCTCCTGCTATGCACCAAGTTGCAACGAATCAGCAGATCACACAATATTTACATTATGAAATATCATTAAATATCATTAGAATTACAAATAGGAGCAGTTACAACAACTGTATAGTTACTGCAGTCACATATTGAACTGGCTGCAGTGTACTGAACAATGACGGTGTTCTCCCCACAGAGGGCGCTATTACAGATTCAACCACAGGAGTCGCGGTCTGCACCTTGTGGGACGTACCACTTCAACTCGCCCCTGTACCCTGTGGCTGTGTAGGGAAGCAGCACAAAGACCCTGCAGATACACGTGCATCGCAGAAACAAAGACACACAGGACTCTGTGTGCGGTTACCGCACCACGCAAACCCAGAGACGGCATAGCTATGCGTCCGCACAATAGCAGTTCTGTTGGAAAAGTGCTGAATTTTATTACGTGTTTCAATTAGTAACATTCAGTGATAACACATCATTCGGAATACATTTAGAGTAATATCAAAGAAACTGTCAGAGTGGCAGATACAAAGAGAGCCATGAGGGAAAAAAAACTAGATAGATAAGAAAGCGTAACGCGTTCAGCGTAGATTCTCATACGTCTTAAGAAAGGCCGTGTAGTAGACAGATAGACAGACACGTAACCATGAAAATCAATTCATTTCAAATTTACAATTTAAAACGATAGTTCATTAACAAACAGTGGAGACTGAAGTGCTGATGCTGAGGTCTCACAGTGATTCTACAGTATTGAGGCAGGATGTTCTAACGAAAGGGAACGAAGCACACCCTCAAGGTCACGAGTCTCACGAGTAAGAAAAGAAAAGAAAAAGAAAAGAAAAAAAGGCACACCATGTATACGCAGCCAGGAAAATGGAGAACGTCAAGATTATCATCAAGCTCATAAGGAGGGACAGGGGCCCCTAGATTATAAGATATACACCTCCGAAAGTTAGTTCAAGGGCCCATCGAGTCCTTCCTGTCAGGAAATGTGTGTATTGACTCATTATGACATCACGGAACAGCAGGCAGGCAGTAATGTTGGTTTCGTATTTTTCCGTTGTTTTTGAACGCTACTGTACAGCAGGTTCCTGTACATGTAAGCACCAGTGGGTCAGCTCCAAACGTGCACATGTGACCCACTTATTACTTGCTGGAAAACTCCAAAACAATGAGATGTTCAACAGAACCATGAGCCTCTACTGCAGGACTGATGTGGCCGCGAAGCTCGAGGTTGATCACATTTCAAGTGAGCTGAAAGTCATTACTGACATTTGCTGATATAGTGTAAGATATTTTATTTTCCTGAATAATATCTGCACAATTTTATTAATTGATCAATCGTATTTCTTGTATTGACCAGAAATTGATGGAACTGGGCCCATTCCCAGAGGTCATGTGTACAGGGGTTGCATAAATTCAGCAAATCAAGCTGGACTGGAGATGTTCCCTTCAGGAGAACACAGACTTCAAACTTTCTGGTTTGTGCACTGGTCTTGTCCCACCAGCATGTGCTTTCACTGTTAGTCAGGTGGCTGGCTAACTAACAAGTGAAACAGCTCTTGTGTGTGCATTCCTTTGCCCTTAGTAAACAGTCCAAATACACAGGCCCTAAATCAGTTCCAATATTTTAACCATTATGCTGCCAGGACCATCTGTGGTAATCTCTTATACGACAGTGTAGTCAAATTTAAGCATCTACTATTTTTTAGAAGATTTAAGCAAATTTAAGTTCAAGTTTTTGCCGTGATAAAGAACCGTGTGATTTCAGCATACACAAACTGCACTATACAAGTAAAAAATATCATAATATTTAAACGTTCTAGCATGAACACTGTTACTTTACCAACTTTCATATTACGTTTGACTGACACATACAAGCCAGTAACATTTAACATGAAGAGATTATTCGTATCACAAACATATGACACTGTTCTTTCCCAGCTCCTTTCTAGCATTTCCATTTGACCTCGACTCTGTTTTACAATCCCACATGACTACAGCAAAATGGCGCCCTTCATTTTGATACCTGTAAACATAATCTAAAACAAAACCTTCTCTCTTCATACAAATTAACCACAGTCATATATTATTTAGGCTGCTGCAGGAAAAAAACAAACTGTGAAAGCTGCATATTCACAATAAATTACGCAATATCGATTTTAAATATGGTGTTTTCTGATGCAAGACTCAACTTAGTTTTTCCAGTCTATATTATCTCACGTATTTACAGTATATATGCATGATTGTATATATGTGCAGGTGTGAGTGTTGTATATAGGGAATAGCAAAGCACACAATGCATTCAAAATGTCACACGTCTCTGTGCAAAATGCAGCTGTTCACCTCAATTTGTCTTCAAACATTTCACAGTTGCTTGTTTAATTGCAAGGCTTTGGCTTTGAAGACTAAGACTTGTAATTTATTAACCTGTAACATTATGTTCATACATTTCTTCATACCAGCCTGGCAGAAAGGTTTGACTTCTGTCGAATCTCAAAGAAACAATCATTAGTTCATATACAGAGAATCAAAACCCACAAAATATATCAGAGATCTGTCCCAGACTTCAGCAGTCTTTGGTCAGAGTTCAGTTCTCATCCTATCAAATGCCATTCGGATGAAAGCCTTTTTTAAACATTCCGTTTCTGCAGTCTGAGTTAGTGTTTCACCACCAAAAGAAGGCTCTAACAAATTATCAAAGACAAAAGCTCTCAAACTTTTAGAGAGCCCATCTTAGAGTTTCTGGTCAGAAAGTTCTCGTCCACATCTAGCACAATCACAGTATGGCCCAAAATACATTTGCGTATGGTTGGGAAAACTAAACAGGCTATAAAGTGATGCAGGGAAAGTTTCTGATCAAATGAAACTTTGGTTCATGTGTGAGTCATTGCTGCTCAGTGTTGAATAAGTGCTCAGGGTCTGAGGGACACTAATGCAGTGTGGACGCCGACATGGAGCTGCTTTTAGCTACGACCTCTTTGAGAGGCTTATCAGGGCTGAACAAAGCTTTGCTAATACACTGAAACCTCCCTGACTATTACTTGTCTCTCGCTCTCTCTCTTTCTGAGTTTCTCTCTCTCGCTCACTCGCAAACACTCACACAGACACACCTGTAAACATTTTGCTACATTACCGCACACTCTTTCACTCTGGTCTCGTGACGTCAAAAATCCCATTACACATCCTGTGTCCTCATATGCTCTTCAACGTGCTCAAAGAGACAGAGACATATATGACATCTCTGAGTTATTGGAGTACGTCTTGTGGTAGATCTCCATACTGGCACTCCTGGACAAGGGCTTGCGCCCCCTTGCTCTCCGCTGCCATCGAATCCATAGGAAATCTCTGCAAGACAAAGATGGGCTACTGGAGGCCACTGTTCCCATTGGCGATCCATTATCAGCTGTCTCTCTTTTAGATACATCTAAAGCGGCCTGAATTTCTAGAAGAGATAAGTTAAATGGGTGTACAGTTGCTGGGTCTATGGTTGCAGGGGAACTACTGCCTGGTTCCTGTATTTCTGGTCCTTCGTCTAAAGCCGTAGTCTCCACATCATAAACATCTGGTTCAACTGAGCACAAAATGGCTGAGAAGAGTGTCTCTGACTCCAGGAGGTCGATGGTGGCAGAGTCGAGAGTGTCTTGCTTGAGTGGATATGCTGTAACCTGATCAAAAGCAGCTGATTCTTCAGCATACTGGTCATCTAGATCTGAAGGATCAGATTCTGGAAGTTTCATCGCACTGCTCTCAAGAGGGGCCAAATCGGCTGGGTACAGAACACCTGGGTCCATAAAGCTTGGTTCTAATGGGCTTAGAATTTCAGGATCCATTTCTGGCCAGCTTAGCATAGTTACATCCAGAGATTCCTCATGGAGAGAGACTGACCGATTTATAGTTTCTCTCTTTGACCACAAAACAACAGAGTGAGCCTCTTGCTCAAATGTTGTTGGACTCTGAAGTGGTGGAGACATGGGTTCTGGAGTCTGTGGGTTTGACACATCTGGATCAGCTGGCTCTGGAGTTGCTGGCTGTAAGAAAATTGTGTCCAGTAGCTCTGGAAAAGGTGGTTCTTCAACTTCATTGCCAGGTTCCTCATCATAGTCGATTATTTCTGGAGATGGAGGATCTGGGAGATCTGCAAATCCCGGACTTGGCAATCCTAGGTCCAACGATTCTAAACTTGGCCATTTCAAGTCATTAAGATCCATCGATTCTGGGGTCAGTGGACTCAAGACAATGGAATCAACTTGTTCGAGAATGCCATAGTCTCTTGTGTTTGGATCCATACTTTCATGCACTGGCTCTATCAGTACAATTGGGCTGACAGACCCTCCAGTTGCCTGCCACTGCTCAGAAAGTATACCCAGACCTGGGGATGGTGGGCTTGAATTAGACTCTTCTAAAGGCTCTTGAAGAGAGGGATGCTGAATGGTTGGGTCCAGAAACTCTTGAGGGGAGGTTGGATCAGGTGGGCTTATGTTTTCTGGATCCAATTTTGGCCAGTGTAAGTTAGCCAGGTTCACAGGTTCCAAGTTTGTAAAATCTAGTACAATTGAATCCACTCTTTCTGGAGCAGGTTCATTCAAAAAATACTGAGGATCTAAAGGTAGTTCTGGGTCAGGTGGCTCTGGAGGTGTCATGGGATCTGGATCAAGTTCAGGCCAGCAGAGAGATGACAGGTCCACAGGTTCTGGAGGAGTCAAGTTAGCAAATGTCGGATCATCGATTTCTGCTAACACGGAGTTCGGGTCTGTTTGGAACAAGCGTCTGGGAGTGGAGACATGCAGGGTGTTTGAGTCCAAGGGCTCTGGAGACTGCAAGGACAGGACATCTGGGTCCACAGGTGAAGGACAGTTCACAGCGGCATCTGCTGTGTTTTGTCTCACTAAACTCCTGCCCCCGGCCTGAGTGCTCACGGATATGTGAGCTGAAGGGTGCTGGGTCTCCTTCGCCCAACTTGGCGACCAGGTATTGTAGCGTTGCGTAAACGTAGAGAAGTTGCTGTTAAAGGCACGGAGTTCCGTGCACAGGTCCCGCCTGAGCTCTGCTAGCTCCTTCCGCATGGCTGAAACGTCCTCCTTCCACTGCTGGCTAATGGCAAGGGCAAGGTCGGCAGTCTCTTGCACACTCGACTGGACAGGCCTTGGTCTGGCGGGGGCGCTGGTTTTCGGTGGGGGCAAAGGGAAACCCATGGTGGAGGAGCGATTACCGTACGCACACCGCGATTCATCTTTCTCTCCTGGGACGAGTCACATTCCTCCGGGCTGTGGAGGTCATGTCTGCCTCTTTGTTGGGGAAATTGTCCTCATTAAGCAAACCAGTGCCCTCCAGCACTCCATTTCCCTCTGGAAGACAAATACAAACAAGCGGAAGAGTGTGTGACGTGCTTACAGGAAGGGGCAGCTGGAGATACTGTGATGCTCTTTCCAAGCTTTCACTACAGTGCCTGAAACAAACAGGTGAGCCAAACAAAGCTATAAATCAATTCCGAGTTTATATTACCTTTGTGGAAAGAAGACCTCTTGCCACGTTAGCTGGGCTGAAATGGCCCAGACTTGCTGAACATCAGTTCAGAATTACAGAATTAAATTTTGCCTTTCAATTTTAAAGCAATTGCTGTGTGCCAATCAAGTCTTTTTTTACAACACATCCCCATTTTTACCAATGGCATGTTAGACTTTTCTCAGCACTGTCAGATGATGCAAATTGAGTCAATTTTGTTTGGTGTGCAGCAAAGCTGCATTGTGTGTCCATGCTTTTTCAGTGCTGGGTGATGGAAGATGCTAATTTTAAGGTATTATAGGCAAATAGGCTTATTTTGACTCACATTATCTTGCGTTTGTTTCATGTTGTTACTCTGCCTTCTCACTCCACCATTTATTTTCCTGTAGTTTTCTCCTCTTTCCAAGCACAAAACAGAGAATTCTACCCCAGGGGAAACCTGGGAAGGATAATAACCACCATGTCTCTGTGTGTATAATCAGATGCTTCTGACTAGCAGAAGCCCTGTGCTTTGTGCATTGAAAAGAGGCTTTCAAACCAATGTCTGTGTGTCTCAGCAGAGCAGCCATGAACCCTATTGAACACGAAAAGGCCCACACAGACCCATCAAAAAAAACAAAAAAAGAAAAAACAAAAAGCAAAAACAAACAAACAACATCATCAACAAAAAAAAAAAAAAAACTAAACAAAAACTGACCAGGACTGACCGAATGGAAGAGCGAAGGGTTTTCAAATATCCCCTTGACACACAAAGTCAAGTGTCTTTGTTTACTGGTTGATTGATTTATTGGCCTTTTGCGGGGAAGCCAGGGTGATTCAGTTACCAAGTTAACTGCAAATATATTTCTGTGAGAAGGCAGTGTAAACATACCGCAGCACGTCTACGACAGAGTCTCTCCAGCGGCCCCTAGCCCTGCGTCCGCACCCTAAACGGCCAAAACTGCAGGCCAGCCGAGTCCGAGTGTGTCTCCTAACGACGCTCCTAATGTTCCCCCAATTCTCTTGCATCATGTTATGCCTTTCGCCTTTAACGGTCTCTGAAATCTCAAAAACGTTTGCGAGCACTGGCAGCCACAAGTCCTGTGGGAGAGAGAACTCAACACTGACATGGTTTTGAGAACAGCTGCACATCACAGAGGAGGAAAGACAAAGGGAGAGAGAGAGATAGAGAGAGGGATAGAGACGGAAAAAAGAAGACAAAGTCCGGGAGGGACCCGACGACTGCCCAGCGAGGAGCATTGGAGCGAGGAACGTTTCAAGACGGCTTTATACTCCGACTCACTCTGTCGCCATGGCTGCCCAACCCCACCCTACCTGCTCCTTGACCTCGCACCATGGCAACTGAGGTAGAAAACAGGATAAAGTGGAGATCCAGATTAAAAATCTGAAGAATGCACACAGTGGAAGAATACAAAAGACCATTTCCTCGATCAGAAAAGAAAAATAAAATCGGATGGTTCACTTTTCACCATTTCTCACTGTTTGTTTTTCTTTCCCCTGAGAGTCTGAATTCAATAGGGTTCATAGCCTATAACTCTCTAAGGCACACGGTCACTTACCTGTTGGCTTACGATGCAGGCAAACACAACAGCCACTTTGCTTAGAAGCAGCATGCATGCACACATGCCATGCCACAGTACAAAGGTATCCACACACCACTGAATAGATAGGACCACTGAAAAGACAGGATTTCAAAGGCAGACACACTTACTATCCCAAATCAAAGAGCAACTCACGACTTTACTGCTATGAGTTCACAAGGGGCCGAGGTTTAGTGCAATACTCATGGCCTTCCATGCAGGCAGCTTGCTAGTGATTGCCATTTTTTTTGGTTTTAAAAAAACAAAAGCTCTTTCCTGTTGCAGAATAATTAAGGAGGCTGTTGGTTGGGTAATTTCTCACTCGCTGACCATGGTGCTGAAATCAAGACAGGAAATCAGTCGAGCACATGCAAAAACAGGCACAACAGCACCACAATCAGCCCAGGTTTAGCCATGAGTTTGAAGAAGTTATTGGTCCCTTTGAGGAAGCAAAGGTGCTTATTATTTCAAAGCCCCTTTTCGTAGCAGCACTCATAACGAGCCCACTGGCCGACTTCGGCAGTGCAGTCATAAAGGTGGCGTGTTGCCAGGCAACTCACCAGCGGTGGACCTGACTGTGGAGGTGACGGTTGAGGAGGTCATGGAGGGCACGCAGTCGTCGTCCTGGGAGTAGCCGGCCTGGATGGCTCGCAGGTAGCTGTGGCTGCGTGTGCGGAAGCAGCCAGGCAGGTCCAGAGCTTCCATGGCCTGGGACTCCACCTCGCTGAACACGGACTCGCACACCGACTCAAACTGGCCGTTCAGCTCCGCCTCACTCACCTGCGCAGGAAGGGGAGGGGCTACAGATTACATGGCATGTTTGGACCCTCGGGGTCCTGTTTGTCGTCTCCCCCTCTTTCCCCCCTCCCTCTCCCTCATCTTCTTCCTGTTCTGGTATTCCCCTTTTTGACCTTTCTTTACAAGGCTCGAGAAAGCTTTGAGTAAAGAAGAGTTCTATTTTCTATGTAGCTTCTGTGTGAAGAGCTGTGAGCACCATCCCACCACACATGGACTCCTGTTCCATCCACCCACACCACCCACGGCTGCCCTGCCTGGCAGCCAGATCACTGCAGTTACCGTGGGTGTGCAGCCGGAGTCTCCAGAAGAGATGGAGAACAGCATAACTCAACGGAAGCTTCCAGAAGAGATTGGCGGGGGAGGGGAGCGAGCAGGGCACTTCATTATGTAAACATAACGCGAGACAAAGCGTTGTGAGTTTAGTCAAGCCAAACCTGATTGACAGGTGCCTTTCACACACACCCCCGCCCCCCCTCTCCACACCCACCCACATCCCCCCCCCCCAGCTCCACACCCACCCACACCCCCACCCGTGCCAAAAGCTTCGAATTTGGTAATCAGATCAGACCATCATCCTGTTCATATAGAAAACATCTGACGAAAAGCAGAGTAGTGAGACAAAACGGATAAAATGAACAATGAAATATATATTTACAACATGCTACAAAATCATTATGATCCAATCCAAGAATAGGATTTATATTTTCAAGGTGGATATATCACAGTTAACATGAAAAGACCAGAACACCCCGGTGACTGAATGCTGTGGAAACACCATTACTGTTTTGGCCTCATGCTTAGAAAAATCTCTGTAAAACCCTCCAGTAAAGCTCACGGTGTCTCTTTGTCTCAACACTACAATACCTACTAAACCTCAAGGATAAAATCTCTTCAATCACTGTGGGAGTTTTGCGGGAATCCATAAAAGCAAATCAAATGCTTATGCAAAGGCTACTGGAACAAGTCAGGCAAAGATCGTAAAGAAACTCCACCCATATGCAAACACTAAGAACACATTAGTAATGTTTTCACATTTTATTGAACTGTTCCCCCAAGACCTTTATGTCCAGGGCACCAAAGTTAAATGTACGTGTGTCCAGGAGTGTCAGGTTGGAATCTCAAGGCAGAAGAGCCACACCTGGCTGACACAGCTGGCCTGGTTCACCTGTCTCACCTGGCTAACAGCTGGGTGTGATTCACCTGTCTCACCTGGCGAACAGCTGGGTGTGGTTCACCTGTCTCACCTGGCTAACAGCTGGGTGTGATTCACCTGTCTCACCTGGCTAACAGCTGGGTGTGATTCACCTGTCTCACCTGGCTAACAGGTGCCGTGGTTCACCTGTCTCACCTGGCTAACAGCTGGGTGTGATTCACCTGTCTCACCTGGCTAACAGCTGGTGTGGTTCACCTGTCTCACCTGGCTAACAGGTGCCGTGGTTCACCTGTCTCACCTGGCTAACAGCTGGTGTGGTTCACCTGTCTCACCTGGCTAACAGCTGGGTGTGATTCACCTGTCTCACTTGGCTAACAGGTGCCGTGGTTCACCTGTCTCACCTGGCTAACAGCTGGTGTGGTTCACCTGTCTCACCTGGCTAACAGCTGGGTGTGATTCACCTGTCTCACCTGGCTAACAGCTGGGTGTGATTCACCTGTCTCACCTGGCTAACAGCTGGGTGTGATTCACCTGTCTCACCTGGCTAACAGCTGGGTGTGATTCACCTGTCTCACTTGGCTAACAGGTGCCGTGGTTCACCTGTCTCACCTGGCTAACAGCTGGTGTGGTTCACCTGTCTCACCTGGCTAACAGCTGGTGTGGTTCACCTGTCTCACCTGGCTAACAGCTGGGTGTGATTCACCTGTCTCACCTGGCTAACAGCTGGGTGTGATTCACCTGTCTCACCTGGCTAACAGCTGGGTGTGATTCACCTGTCTCACCTGGCTAACAGCTGGGTGTGATTCACCTGTCTCACCTGGCTAACAGCTGGGTGTGATTCACCTGTCTCACCTGGCTGACACAGCTGGCCTGGCTTAGGGTGCTGACTGCTCTCATGTAGCTCTGGTTCCGAGAGCGGAACTTAGGTGAGTTGTAGTTGGGTGAGGGTTCCAGCGTGATGCTGGGGTGGATGTCCCTCGACGCCTGCAGATGGTAGCTCTGACTGAACAGAGGGAGCGGGAGAGAGAGAGAGAGAAAGGAGAGGGGAGGAGAGAAAAGGGAGAAGAGAACGGAAGAGAGGGAGAGAAATGCTGTGAGTGGAGGAACGGAGTCAAGAAGAGAAAAAATAAATATTATCAAACCCATCATCATTTCAGACCAGATGGGATGCCTTTATGTTTATATATGCATATACAGCACAATGAAATGCTTCTTTTCAGATATCTCGGCTTTTTTGGAAGCGCGGGTCAGAGAGCAGGGTCAGCTGATTGTACAGACTGTCACGTTTGGCTCCGCCCCACCTGCCAATCTTTATGTCAGCTTGTCATTGCGTTGCTTTCTACGTTCTTTCCTCTTGTTCAGGTCTCTGCCCTCCTAGTTTCCATAGTTCCCAGTCTTTGGTGGAGGTCGTCAGAGTTTGGAATTTTGCAAGTGAAGATCTGTTCTTCCTCACTTAAGTCTCCCAACTTCTGTGTTCCCGATATGTCTGTTGTTCCGTGTGTTTTGCTTGACTGGTAATGTTCTGGGTGCGCTGTGCTTCATGGAGGCCTCCACCTCCACCTCCACCTGTGTCCTCTGCTCCGTGTTCCCCGTATTATAAACCCTTGTCATCCGTCATGTTTTGGTATTGTCAGGTGTTTTGTATATGTATCGCTACCAATTATTGTTTGAGTTTGTGTACCCAGTTAGTTTTGCCTTGTTTGTCTAGAGAGTGTATGTTTAATCTCCCTGGTGTCTGAGTGTTCCTCCGGGTTGTTGTAGGGTTGGACTGTTTATTCTCAGTATTATGCCTCGACGTTCTCATGTCCTCTGTGTCGGCACAATTCAAATCAAAGAGGCTAATACAGAAGAATCTGTCCTCCCTGTCAATAAACCCCACTCTCTCCTGCAATTGTGTCTCCTTGTAGGAAATCGTTACACAGAGCCTGGATTCACACCCATGGCCTTGGGATGATAGTCCTACCTAAACCTATCTAGATTCAGTTACATCATGAATGATTCACTGTGCATAGAATATAAGGCCACTGGTACCCAAAGGTATAACGGCTCAGATACAACAGGTCACACTCTCCTATAAGTCAGTCTACTGCAGGATCGTCCCAGGCTATCGCCATGACAGCAGTGCTCTCTCTCACTCGCCTCATCAAATCACTGATGCGTTCAGCACTGATCTAAAAATAGCCCATTGATTGGTCATTGTGCTGAAACATCCAATCAATGAGGAAATAAGGAAAATGCAGATTAGTAGCTTGTTAGTTGGCCAACCATGCTGAGACACAGAGAAAGAGAGAGAGGCGGAGAAAGCATGGTCAATACTGCTGACCGATCTCCATATCTGACTACAGCCGTCCAGGATTAGCCTCATCCAACACACGCACCTGTATTTTATGCTGCCCAATTTAATTGAAATGTTTCTATGTATTTGTCTATATGTTTTTCATGCTTCTTAAAATCCAACTGTTTGCAAAAACAACACACTGGCGTGTAACAAGATGGCTTTTCAACCAGGATGTCGACCCTCTTCTCACTCCAGTTCTGTGTTTTGGCACAGACTGCAGAGGCCACATGTAATATAGACCTGAAGTACAGACTGCAGAGGCCACATGTAATATAGACCTGAAGTACAGACTGCAGAGGCCACATGTAATATAGACCAGAAGTACAGACTGTGGAGGCCACATGTAATGTAGACCTTTAAGTACAGACTGCAGAGGCCACATGTAATATAGACCTGAAGTACAGACTGCAGAGGCCACATGTAATATAGACCTGAAGTACAGACTGCAGAGGCCACATGTAATATAGACCTGAAGTACAGACTGTGGAGGCCACATGTAATGTAGACCTTTAAGTACAGACTGCAGAGGCCACATGTAATATAGACCTGAAGTACAGACTGCAGAGGCCACATGTAATATGTAGTATGTAGTATGTAATATGTAATTCACTATTCCGTCCGTCACCACAGCACTGGAATAAAATCACTGTTTGTGTTAAGCACCACTCACACTCACACTGTAGGTATAAGCATTTCAGGACATATGTAGAGAGAGGAGCGAGTGTGCTGGAATATCTCTCACTCCTCCCTGTGTCTCTGGAGAACACACTGGCTGTGACTCCACTCAACCGTGTGCAGGTCTCCAGATTTCAGTGAGAAATATTCACTGTGACATACAGGAATGGGTTTGATCCTCAAGGACTCAAACTAATAAATACATCAGTTTTGTTCTACTTATAACATCACTAATGTTATAACCAGTAAGAAGTACTGAAGAAGGTCAAATAATACCAAGCAGTGTGTGAGGAGATGAAGGACCTGACCATCACTGACCTCTTGTGGATGTTTAGAGTGCGTGTTGTGTGTGTTGTGATGAGTGTGTGTTGTGTGTGTGTTTAAGCCATCACTGCCAAGAACATCTGTATTACTCTCTAGAACAAGAGCAATCAAATTTGGCTATTGAATGTGGCTATATTCGGTCCTGGGTTTGTAGTTACTGGTAGGACACTGAGCAGGTATCTGATTGTATCTGTATCCTAGGCAACAGAGGGAACACATGGAGCACCTGCAGGACTGAGGTAATTATCTGTACCTGTGCTTAGATGAGCACCAGGGTGAGTGTAGCATGGGGGACTCTGTGAGTCAGACCTTATGAGTGTGACTTTGTAGTGCATGTGAGTGACTACATTATACCACTGTGTGTGTGTGTGTTTGTGTGTGTGTGTGTGTGCATGTGCATGTGTGCCAGTGTGTGTGCGTGCGTGTGTGTGTGTTCATACTCACCTTAAGTCTGAAGCAAAATTGGTGAGGTACTTAACCACATCGCTGCTTGACTTATCCAAACGGTATGAGCTGCAGATGGAGAGGAGAAATAAATACATTACAAACAGAAAGTAAAGAGGGAGAGAGAGAGAGAAAGATATGGAGAGGTGAAAGGGAGGGGGTGAAAGAGAGAGGGAGTTAAGAGAGGGGGGTGGGGTGGTGAGGGGGGGATAGGGCAAGAATATTAAAGTGTGAATCTCAGATGGAATCTTTTTAATATTCTGTCATATTGCACTGCATCAATGAAGCTTTATGTTGTTAATAACATGTAGGCCTTTATGTTGTTAATAACATGTAGGCCTTTATGTTGTTAATAACATGTAGCCCTTTATGTTGTTAATAACATGTAGGCATTTATGTTCTTAATAACATGCAGGCCTTTATGTTGTTAATAACATGTAGGCCTTTATGTTCTTACTAACATGTAGGCCTTTATGTTGTTAATAACATGTAGGCCTTTATGTTCTTAATAACATGTAGGCCTTTATGTTCTTAATAACATGTAGGCCTTTATGTTCTTAATAACATGTAGGCCTTTATGTTCTTAATAACATGTAGGCCTTTTGGCCTTTGACCTCACACAACACAGTCTGTGTGGCTCCTTCAGAGTACATACATTAGACAGATCAGAATCTCCCTTTTACATGACGGCCTAATTCCTTCCCTTCCACGTGAGCTGAAGACTCTCCATCCTGAGCAGAGCAACATGCTGACTCTGTTCTGCTGTATTTGCCTGTGTGATGTGAAAAATGCTGGTCTGTCCTCCCCAGGGGGAGAAAAGAACAAAAACAACAAGAGAAGCACAAAAAACCAAGCAGAGACGTGTCCAGGAGAGGACAGAGATGTCCACCAGACAAAAGCGCCACACACAAAGAGGAAGGGGTGTTGTGCTCCCCACTGAAGACAGAGCTACTCAGCTCTAGAGCGGCACTGCTGAGACTCATCCTGAGGTAAATACTGAGTTGGCATTTAAAAGCTGATAACAGCCAGACGATGTCGACAGGCAGACGATGACACGTAATTACAGTGTTTAGACACAGTTCCTCAAGTTAAATGATGCTGACCTGGTGAGGTGGTTGAAGTCTAGGTTAGGGGACGTCTGGTAAGTCAGGGTTAGAGTAAGTCGGGGTTAGGGTAAGTCAGGGTTATGATAAGTCGGGGTAAGGGTAAGTTTGGCTTAGGGTAAGTCTGGTGTGAAATGTTCCCTGTGTACTGCTAAACACTGATGACGCACTGAACTTTGAAGCAAACTTCAAGAACACATCTACACTGAAACAAGAAGTCCTGTCAATTACTTCAGTGACAAAACAAGTAACTTTTACTGGAGACGTTTTAGATTCATAATTTAAAACAGGCCATTGTGCTTTCTGAAAAATGGTTGAAGATTACAGAACAAAGCACCGTAATTCAGCTCCTCCGAGTTTTTCCCTGTCAGTCTCTTTTCACTCTAAAGAAAAAGCAATTTTCTGAGCAGAGGTCTGTATGCTAATGACCACTGAGAGAGAAGCAAATTCAAATGAACACAAAGTGGGAGTGGCTTATTAACAGGGGTGGGACATGTTCCACGGGCAGCAGCAAACAGAACTGGTAGGACTACATGAAAACTCAACACAGCCCTCCGCATTTTCACCTCAGCTTCACACCTGACTTACAGTATACAATGACAAGTCACATATACAAGAGTCCACAAGGAAAGCATCATTTAGCATGTGTGCCTTTAGTGAGTGATGGCTTTAATCAAAGAGTCCAAACAAACAAGACTCAACACTCCCCTCAGACCCATTAGAGCACAATGTCTATCTAAGCCCCTCTATCCTTTATGCTCTGATTCAGGGAGACTCAGGGAGTGTTCAAACACTGTCCCATCTCAGGGAGATGGAGACATAAAGAGGGAGGTAATGAGAGGACAGAACAAGAGAAGGAAGGCAGGGGACAAGAGTCTCAAAGTGGGATCAGATGTGTTCTCAATCCATAGATCAGCCCAGTCTATAGATCAGCCCAGTCCATAGATCAGCCCAGTCTATAGATCAGCCCAGTCCACAGATCAGCCCAGTCCACAGATCAGCCCAGTGCACAGATCAGCCCAGTCCACAGATCAGCCCAGTCTATAGATCAGCCCAGTCCACAGATCAGCCCAGTCTATAGATCAGCCCAGTCTATAGATCAACCCAGTGCACAGATTAGCCCAGTCCATAGATCAGACCAGTCTACAGATCAGCCCAGTCTATAGATCAGCCCAGTCCACAGATCAGCCCAGTCTATAGATCAGCCCAGTCCACAGATCAGCCCAGTCCATCTCTGGGCAGTTTCACACTAACAGCAGTGCTGAAACAAGCACATTCAGCCTGTTCACTCCTAACCTTGAGGTCTGTGGGACACTCTACTGAATTCACCATATAATCAGTGTGAATAATTGCTTCATGTCACATTAGCAATGAACGACTCCCTCCTTCTGATGAATCAGGCCCTCAAGATTCGTCTCATTTCCAAAAACCAAAAGTCATTTTTAACACTTCTGGAAATAACTGCAGTTGACTGGATTGGCTCTTTGAAGCTGTAATGAAGCATCTGGACGTGGAAGGAGACATACAGAAAGAAACACGACTTTAAAGTATATGAAAGCTGTTTTTTCCAATCCATACCGTACTAAAATGGCACCTTTCTTATCACTGATGATTATGGCTAGTTGAGAAACTCACCACTCTCATTTCAGACCAACCATTAGACAGTCCGACAGAGTGTCTGCTTGATAAGTTTCCTTTCAAAACAGGACATTCACACTATATAAGTGGTCAGCCCTACGTTTGTTAGTATTAAAGCTATTGCTGAGGTCGTGCTATACAACACTGCAAATAAAAACAACACAACATTTAAATTAAAAGTCTACGCTGAAAGACAGCAAAAGTTCTTTAAGGGTTTGGAGCTATTTGGACAGATGTGCTGTCGTGATCTCTGAAGGCTGGAGCCCTTACCATCAGCTCCAGTGTTACGTTACTCGCGGCCCTCTCAGGTCATGCTGTCAAAAATTATGGCTACGCTACACAAAATTCCAATGGACGCTCCGCGCTCGTTTCCGTCACAGAGATGTACCGCGTGTGGCGTAAATATTTGGACGGTGATGCTTCTTTTGCCGTTTCAGTTTCACACACCTGCCCGCTGGATTTGAAATGACAGACAGAAATCCCCACGAATGGGGAATAGCCATGAATCAACTGCGTAAAGCCATCAGACCCTGCAGATCTTCCCTAGTGATGCGCAGCTTCAGATCAGGGAGGAAGTCCTTGTTCTTCCTCACCCGTTGCCCCTGGCGACCCTCTGGCCCAGCTTAGTCTTCCTCGTGCCAGTCTAGGAGACGTTTCAGTGTGACGCTAGTGAAGCGTAACCAAGCCTTTCAGTTCTTTGACCACTAGGTTAAGCAGTGGTTTGTACTCTGTGGTAAAGCTCTGAGAACATGCTGATGTGTGATTTAACATCTCCATATCCAGGAGTTATTTCTTTCTTTCACTCTCTCTTTCTGATTTTTTGTCTCTTTGTATGGTTTGCATTTCTCAAACCAGCTGTACTGCGAAGTCAGCAGTGATCTTCATGTAGAAGAAGATGTGGGATTATGTGGGATTAGCTTGACTAAGGATTCAGATTGAAAAAGATTCAGACTGAAAAAGACTCAGACTGCAAAAGATTCAGACTGCAAAAGACTCAGACTGCAAAAGATTCAGACTGCAAAAGATTCAAATTACAACGACCCTTAGGCAACATAGCTGATCAGGCCAAACGGCGGATCTCCCAGAGCTCTGAGATTCATCCAGGGGCCTGGACGTCTGATAACGCAGTTGGGAAACCCTAACTGAGGCTCATGTTTCACTCGTTTAGATCTTATGGAGCTGCAGACAAACCTCCAGAAGTGCCACACAGGAGAATCGATATTGCTAATGCTCACCTCACAGTATGGCAAAGTGTGTGTGGTAGAGTACTAAAATATGCTCACAAAGGACAGACACGCAGGTACAGACACACAGCACACGCAGGCACAGACACACAGGCACACGCAGGCACAGACACACAGGCACACGCAGGTACAGACACACAGGCACACACAGGCACAGACACACAGGCACACAGGCACAGACACACAGGCACACACAGGTACAGACACACAGCACACGCAGGCACAGACACACACACACGCAGGTACAGACACACAGGCACACGCAGGTACAGACACACAGGCACACGCAGGTACAGACACACAGCACACGCAGGTACAGACACACAGGCACACGCAGGTACAGACACACAGGCACACGCAGGTACAGACACACAGCCACACACAGCACATGCAGGTACAGACACACAGCCACACACAGCACACGCAGCCACACGCAGCACACGCAGGTACAGACACACAGCACACGCAGGTACAGACACACAGTACACGCAGGTACAGACACACAGCACACGCAGGTACAGACACACAGCACACGCAGGTACAGACACACAGGCACACGCAGGTACAGACACACAGGCACAGACAGGCACAGACACACAGGCACACGCAGGTACAGACACACAGCCACACACAGCACACGCAGCCACACGCAGCACACGCAGGTACAGACACACAGCACACGCAGGTACAGACACACAGCACACGCAGGTTCAGACACACAGCACACGCAGGCACAGACACACAGGCACACGCAGGCACAGACACACAGGCACACGCAGGTACAGACACACAGGCACACGCAGGTACAGACACACAGCACACGCAGGTACAGACACACAGGCACACGCAGGTACAGACACACAGCCACACACAGCACATGCAGGTACAGACACACAGCCACACACAGCACACGCAGCCACACGCAGCACACGCAGGTACAGACACACAGTACACGCAGGTACAGACACACAGCACACGCAGGTACAGACACACAGGCACACGCAGGTACAGACACACAGCACACGCAGGTACAGACACACAGGCACACGCAGGTACAGACACACAGGCACACGCAGGTACAGACACACAGCCACACACAGCACATGCAGGTACAGACACACAGCCACACACAGCACACACACGCAGCACACGCAGGTACAGACACACAGCACACGCAGGTACAGACACACAGCACACGCAGGCACAGACACACAGGCACACGCAGGCACAGACACACAGGCACACGCAGGTACAGACACACAGGCACACGCAGGTACAGACACACAGCACACGCAGGTACAGACACACAGGCACACGCAGGTACAGACACACAGGCACATGCAGGTACAGACACACAGCCACACACAGCACACAGCACACGCAGGTACAGACACACAGCCACACACAGCACACGCAGGTACAGACACACAGGCACACGCAGGTACAGACACACAGCACACGCAGGTACAGACACACAGGCAGGTACAGACACACAGGCACACGCAGGTACAGACACACAGCCACACACAGCACATGCAGGTACAGACACACAGCACACACACACAGACACACACAGCACACGCAGGTACAGACACACAGCACACGCAGGTACAGACACACACACGCAGGTACAGACACACAGCACACGCAGGTACAGACACACAGGCACACGCAGGTACAGACACACAGCACACGCAGGTACAGACACACAGGCACACGCAGGTACAGACACACAGCACACGCAGGTACAGACACACAGGCACACGCAGGTACAGACACACAGGCACACGCAGCCACACACAGCACACGCAGTTACACACAGCACACGCAGGTACAGACACACAGTACACGCAGGTACAGACACACAGCACACGCAGCCACACACAGCACACGCAGGTACAGACACACAGCACACGCAGCCACACACAGCACACGCAGTTACACACAGCACACGCAGGTACAGACACACAGGCACACGCAGGTACACACAGCACGCACGGACAAACATGCTAATAAAATATTTTAAATACAAACCATGGTCATGGCAACGGTGACTGAACAATGACTCAAAGTTATGTAACAGTTACAGCATGCATATGTATGTAGAGAAGCATGCATATGCATGTAGAGAGACTCAAAGCTACCACTGAAAGTCATGCTTCCTGAGACCTCTGGAATCAAGAACTGTGAAAAATCCATGTTTTTCAGTTCCAGAAGGCTCGTTGAACATCCTTCAAACCCATGGAGAGCACAGTCATTGTACCGCTATTTATAAACTGGTGTTCACCTGGTGTCACTACGCCATCATACTAGTGTTATAGCTGTATTAGTCAGACATTATGCTAGTAATATAGTTGTATTAATTAGACAATATACCATTGTTATAACTGTATTCATCAGACATTAAACTTTTCTCATAGCTGTATTAATCTGCCATTACGGCAGAGTTATAACTGCATTAATCAGCTATTATACCAGCGTTTAACTCATTTACATCAGAGTTTAGATCGAAGTTTAGACTGGAGTTTAGATCGGAGTTTACATCGGATTTTAAGATCAGAGCTGGCCTTAATCAAACAGAAATGGGCAAATGTACATTCCAATGATGATTATATCTGATTTCAATAGCAAGCGGATTGAACTGTCCTTCTGCTGCACTATGACACGTGACAGGTCTGCGCTCTGCATGAGCGTGGAGCGTTCCATTCATGCACGGCCCCCTGGGGAGTGTGTCTGAGGCAGCAGAGACGCCGCCGCCGCCGCTCCGTCACGGCACACAGGGTGTGTGACAGGGATCTGGCACTAAGGGAGGGCTGTGGTGAATTCATTTACAGGCACACACTTGTCTGTCTGTGTGTGTGTGAGAATAAAAATGTTTATTTATAACTCTGCAGTTATGCTGAGATGGATCAGTAATCACAGTACCTAGTGAATGATGAAAAGATTCAGCCCTTACTGATGTACACACACAGATGAACACACACACACACACACACACACAAAGCTACAATTGCTGCTGCTACTTAGTGCCTGTCTCCTGCTTTTGCCTCTTAAAGTCAGAGACGCTTTGAATCATAAACATCTCATATCATACATACACACACACTCACGCCTACATGCACACACACACACGTACATACATCTCATATCATACATACACACACACTCACGCCTACATGCACACACACACACGTACAAACATCTCATATCATACATACACACACTCACGCCTACATGCACACACACACACACACACGTACATACATCTCATATCATACATACACACATTCATGCCTACATGCACACACACACGTACATACATCTCATATCATATATACACACACTCACACCTACATGCACACACACACACACGTACATACATCTCATATCATACATACACACACTCACACACACGTACATACATCTCATATCATACATACACACACTCACGCCTACATGCACACACACACACGTACATACATCTCATATCATACATACACACACTCACGCCTACATGCACACACACACACGTACATACATCTCATATCATACATACACACACTCACACACACGTACATACATCTCATATCATACATACACACACTCACGCCTACATGCACACACACACACGTACATACATCTCATATCATACATACACACACTCACGCCTACATGCACACACACACACGTACATACATCTCATATCATACATACACACACACTCACGCCTACATGCACACACACACACACATCTCATATCATACATACACACACTCACGCCTACATGCACACACACACGTATATACATCTCATATCATACATACACATACACTCACACACATGTACATACATTTCATGTCATACATACACACTCACCCCTACATCTCACACATTCACTGAAAATCTGTCTATTATAATAGAAGTTCAAGCAATCAATCTTCTACAGATCAGTACACCTTATTTGCAGGTATCCAGCAGACAGGTACTAGAGCTGGTTTTGACCCTGACTGGTCTTTAATGGAGTCTACAGATGTTTTGGCTGACTGGTCTTTAATGGAGTCTACAGATGTTTTGGCTGACTGGTCTTTAATGGAGTCTACAGATGTTTTGACCTTGACTGGTCTTTAATGGAGTCTACAGATGTTTTGGCTGACTGGTCTTTAATGGAGTCTACAGATGTTTTGGCTGACTGGCCTTTAATAGAGTCTACAGATGTTTTGATGTTGACTGGTCTTTAATAGAGTCTACAGATGTTTTGATGTTGACTGGTCTTTAATAGAGTCTACAGATGTTTTGACTGACTGGTCTTTAATGGAGTCTACAGATGTTTTGGCTGACTGGTCTTTAATAGAGTCTACAGATGTTTTGACTGACTGGTCTTTAATGGAGTCTACAGATGTTTTGGCTGACTGGTCTTTAATAGAGTCTACAGGTGTTTTGGGCATATTCACACATACATTGAATCACACATTGAATACCAGGACATAGGCAGACGTATGTTACCTTAGCCAAGACATTCTGTTGCAATAAAAGTGATTACAAAACGTGTCTTATGTCCTCTGTTGACATTGTAAGAACCAGATCTGTCTTTGGAAAGCCACTCTATCCTGAAGTCATTCTGCAGTGTTATGGACCATAATGGTCTGGGTTCGTTTGTGTGTTTGTGTCTCTTGCGTTGCAGCTTCTGGATCTGTCTCTCCAGACGGGTCTCCCCTTCCGCCATGCCTTTCATTCTGCTTCACAAACGTTGCGGATTGGCTGTTCCCACACAAGCACTGTTCTGGGTATAAAGACCTGCAAAGCCCACAAGATTACACCACATTTGGATTTGTGGCTGGGTGTTCAGTGATCTTTTGTGGTTTGTGGTTTGCTGTTCTAACTTCAATTGCTATTCTGCATGTTTTTGACTTCTGGATTGTTTAACCCCAGTTACGGCTCTGAGTTTGTCCTTACTGGTCTTTGGTCACTATTGTAAATAAACTTGTATATAGTTTGTGTTATTCGTCAAGTACAATACTGTCATTTGCATTGCTCATGTGGCAAGGGAAGCAGGGAACTCGGTGCTCTTTTTGTTTCTCCACGTTAGGAAGCTAGGGTGGGTTTGTGAACTTTATTTCCTTTCCTTGGAGTTGCAGGTAAGTTAGCACCTCTATTTTTAGTTTAGCTCTTTTGGGTGTTGTTTTGAGCACTAGTTGCTTGTCAGTTCGTGAAGCAGTATCCCTCCATTTTTTATCAAAATAAATCATTACCATCTTAGCTCACCCATTTCTACAGTCTCTCCCTGTAGACTTTTCCCTACCTGTTGCCTCTACAGCCTAGAGTGGCCATAACAGCTGAGTGTTTTGATTGCTGGGTTTTCCTGAATGGTGACTCAGCAAAACTGCTATGACATGACGTAACAGGCATGTAAATATCCTACTGGTCCAGTAATGAGCATAATCTAGAACTGGATTCTTCAGAAGAGGAGGTGAATGTGGGGTGATACAATTAATTTCACAAGGTTTGCTCCTTTCCCATAATGTGCATGCCAAATTAACCTAATTGCATTCCTGTTAAATTGTTTACCATCTCTACAAAACCAACATACAAACATGACAGCATTAAGGACAGGTGTGTGTGTATGTATGCGTGGGTGTGTGTGAGTGCTGAAATTGAACAGTGAGTTGAACAGAACATATCTTGTGCTGGAGTTCACTGACGGATTACACTCTCAACACCACTGTTTGCCATAGAAACAGTTTGTTTGCTCTTGAGCAAAGTGACAACATTGTCCCACTGTTACATCATAATGGGGGTCCACCGTTGCCTGGCAACATGCGGTATGATTTATGAATGGGTAAGTGACAAACAAGGTCAGAGAGGAACAGAATTATGAGAAAAACATCAGTCCTGTGCACGAAACAGACAGTGAACAAGGTTTCTGTGTCCTCCAACACAAAAGCGCACACACTGCAGCTAGCCACATGGACTAAAGTATAGTCAATAGTCAATTTTGGTGATCTTAAATACAGTACCAAGATGTTGACATTCAATGTATCAAAGCATCTCTTGACTTCAGGGACAACTTGGCAACGACTGCTGTTATCATACTGTGACTTGGCTACAGCGTAACACAGTGTAATGTGGTACAAAAGAACAGTAATATGATTATTTTTTCTGTAAACGCATTACTGTTCCTGAGGTGTTTTGAAAGTGTTCATAAAGTGTTCAGCGTTCACTTCTTCCTTAAGGTGTGCCTAAGGTGTTCTCAAAAGGTGTTGCTAATGTGTTCCTCAGCTGTCTTCTGTGTTACGTGAGCGTGCACTAACACTTTCCCGGCTGACTGCACAGCTTGTCATGTGACAATGAATGTTTTGAGAGCAGAACAAACACAGTTTGGCTGCAATGGCGTAGGACAAGAATGGATGTTTCCACATACAGAGATATTCTCATTATTTTTAATTTGTGTCAAACAAAGACAAAACCATTAGTGTGGAGTGAAAGTTCCACCCAAAAGCACCTTTCACCTGCTGCAAACTCAACAAGCAATTTGCAGAAGCACTTAATCAGGGTGCACATTAAAACTAAACTACTGACTAAACGTCTCTACTGAAGGAGAGAGAGTGCTCCAGTAAACTACTGACTAAAGGTCTGTACTGAAGGAGAGAGAGTGTTCCAGTAAACTCCTGACTAAACGCTCTGTACTGAAGGAGAGAGAGTGTTCCAGTAAACTACTGACTAAACGCTCTGTACTGAAGGAGAGAGAGTGTTCCAGTAAACTACTGACTAAACGCTCTGTACTGAAGGAGAGAGAGTGTTCCAGTAAACTACTGACTAAACGCTCTGTACTGAAGGAGAGAGAGTGTTCCAGTAAACTCCTGACTAAACGCTCTGTACTGAAGGAGAGAGAGTGTTCCAGTAAACTACTGACCAAACGCTCTGTACTGAAGGAGAGAGACTCTGTCTGTACTGAAGGAGAGAGAGTGTTCCAGTAAACTCCTGACTAAAGGTCTCTGTACTGAAGGAGAGAGAGTGTTCCAGTAAACTCCTGACTAAAGGTCTCTGTACTGAAGGAGAGAGAGTGTTCCAGTAAACTCCTGACTCCTGTACTGAAGGAGAAGAGTGTTCCAGTAAACTCCTGACTAAAGGTCTCTGTACTGAAGGAGAGAGAGTGTTCCAGTAAACTCCTGACTAAAGGTCTCTGTACTGAAGGAGAGAGAGTGTTCCAGTTCCACTAAACTCTCTGACTGAAGGAGAGAAAGGTCTCTGTACTGAAGGAGAGAGAGTGTTCCAGTAAACTCCTGACTAAAGGTCTCTGTACTGAAGGAGAGAGAGTGTTCCAGTAAACTCCTGACTAAAGGTCTCTGTACTGAAGGAGAGAGAGTGTTCCAGTAAACTCCTGACTAAAGGTCTCTGTACTGAAGGAGAGAGAGTGTTCCAGTAAACTCCTGACTAAAGGTCTCTGTACTGAAGGGAGAGAGTGTTCCAGTAAACTCCTGACTAAAGGTCTCTGTACTGAAGGAGAGAGAGTGTTCCAGTAAACTCCTGACTAAAGGTCTCTGTACTGAAGGAGAGAGAGTGTTCCAGTAAACTCCTGACTAAAGGTCTCTGTACTGAAGGAGAGAGAGTGTTCCAGTAAACTACTGACTAAAGGTCTCTGTACTGAAGGAGAGAGAGTGTTCCAGTAAACTCCTGACTAAACGCTCTGTACTGAAGGAGAGAGAGTGTTCCAGTAAACTCCTGACTAAAGGTCTCTGTACTGAAGGAGAGAGAGTGTTCCAGTAAACTGTACTGACTAAAACTAAACGCTCTGTACTGAAGGAGAGAGAGTGTTCCAGTAAACTCCTGACTAAAGGTCTCTGTACTGAAGGAGAGAGAGTGTTCCAGTAAACTCCTGACTAAAGGTCTCTGTACTGAAGGAGAGAGAGTGTTCCAGTAAACTCCTGACTAAAGGTCTCTGTACTGAAGGAGAGAGAGTGTTCCAGTAAAAACTCCTGACTGAAAAGGTGTACTGAAGGAGAGAGAGTGTTCCAGTAAACTACTGACTAAACGTCTCTGTACTGAAGGAGAGAGAGTGTTCCAGTAAACTCCTGACTAAAGGTCTCTGTACTGAAGGAGAGAGTGTTCCAGTGTTCCACTAAACTCTCTGTACTGAAAGGTGTTCTGTAAACTGAAGGTCTCTGTACTGAAGGAGAGAGAGTGTTCCAGTAAACTCCTGACTAAAGGTCTCTGTACTGAAGGAGAGAGAGTGTTCCAGTAAACTACTGACTAAAGGTCTCTGTACTGAAGGAGAGAGAGTGTTCCAGTAAACTCCTGACTAAACGCTCTGTACTGAAGGAGAGAGAGTGTTCCAGTAAACTCCTGACTAAAGGTCTCTGTACTGAAGGAGAGAGAGTGTTCCAGTAAACTACTGACTAAACGTCTCTGTACTGAAGGAGAGAGAGTGTTCCAGTAAACTCCTGACTAAAGGTCTCTGTACTGAAGGAGAGAGAGTGTTCCAGTAAACTCCTGACTAAAGGTCTCTGTACTGAAGGAGAGAGAGTGTTCCAGTAAACTCCTGACTAAAGGTCTCTGTACTGAAGGAGAGAGAGTGTTCCAGTAAAACTCTGTACTGTTCCAGACTAAAGGTCTGTACTGAAGGAGAGAGAGTGTTGTACTGACTAAAGGTCTCTGTACTGAAGGAGAGAGAGTGTTCCAGTAAACTCCTGACTAAACTGTACTCTCTGTAGTGTTGAAGGAAGGAGAGAGTGTTCCAGTAAACTCCTGACTAAAGGTCTCTGTACTGAAGGAGAGAGAGTGTTCCAGTAAACTACTGACTAAGAGGTCTCTCTCTGTACTGAAGGAGAGAGAGTGTTCCAGTAAACTCCTGACTAAAGGTCTCTGTACTGAAGGAGGGAGAGTGTTCCAGTAAACTCCTGACTAAACGCTCTGTACTGACTAAAACTAAACGTCTCTGTACTGAAGGAGAGAGAGTGTTCCAGTAAACTACTGACTAAACGTCTCTGTACTGAAGGAGAGAGAGTGTTCCAGTAAACTACTGACTAAACGTCTCTGTACTGAAGGAGAGAGAGTGTTCCAGAACTCCTGACTAAAGGTCTCTGTACTGAAGGAGAGAGAGTTGTGTAAACTCCTGACTAAACGCTCTGTACTGAAGGAGAGAGAGTGTTCCAGTAAACTCCTGACTAAAGGTCTCTGTACTGAAGGAGAGAGAGTGTTCCAGTAAACTCCTGACTAAACGCTCTGTACTGAAGGAGAGAGAGTGTTCCAGTAAACTCCTGACTAAAGGTCTCTGTACTGAAGGAGAGAGAGTGTTCCAGTAAACTCCTGACTAAAAACTGAAGGAGAGAGAGTGTTCCAGTAAAATACTGATTAAACGCTCTGTACTGAAGGAGAGAGAGTGTTCCAGTAAACTCCTGTTCCAGTAAACTCCTGACTAAAGGTCTCTGTACTGAAGGAGAGAGAGTGTTCCAGTAAACTCCTGACTAAAGGTCTCTGTACTGAAGGAGAGAGAGTGTCCAGTAAACTACTGACTAAAGGTCTCTGTACTGAAGGAGAGAGAGTGTTCCAGTAAACTCCTGACTAAAGGTCTCTGTACTGAAGGAGAGAGAGTGTTCCAGTAAACTACTGACTAAAGGTCTCTGTACTGAAGGAGAGAGAGTGTTCCAGTAAACTACTGACTAAACGCTCTGTACTGAAGGAGAGAGAGTGTTCCAGTAAACTACTGACTAAAGGTCTCTGTACTGAAGGAGAGAGAGTGTTCCAGTAAACTCCTGACTAAAGGTCTCTGTACTGAAGGAGAGAGAGTGTTCCAGTAAACTACTGACTAAACGCTCTGTACTGAAGGAGAGAGAGTGTTCCAGTAAACTACTGACTAAACGCTCTGTACTGAAGGAGAGAGAGTGTTCCAGTAAACTCCTGACTAAAGGTCTCTGTACTGAAGGAGAGAGAGTGTTCCAGTAAACTACTGACTAAAGGTCTCTGTACTGAAGGAGGGAGAATGCTCCAATATGTCCCAAACAAGCTACACTGGATTTTCATTCAGCAGCAGGAAGGAATGTAGCTCATGGAGACATGAAAAGCCTTGTAGCTAGTCGAGGAAACACTGCCACTTTGAGTTGCCATCACTTAGACAAATACTGAACAAGAACAAATACTGAACCAGTTCACAGGCAAAAGTAGTGACTATTATCACACTGAAAAACATTTGCAAACTATTTGTATACATTATGGACGTATCTCCTTCAAAGTACAGTAATGAGGTTTGAGATGACATTCTCCAGGAAGTAATAATAATAATAATCGCATTACAATTTAAATAATCCTATTACAATTTCAGTTGAGTAATGAGTAGTAATAACTAAATTACTGTTTTTGAGTAACTTCCACCAACACTACTTCTCTAGACTTGTTTGATTTAATTAAATTAAAGGGCTCTGCTATATCGTATTCACATCTGTGACTACACTGGCCAGGACTCCATTATTACTGACTCCACAGGGGGAGGCTTGCATGACGTGGAGAAGGTCCGGGACCTGCACGACCAGAACACAGTTCCTGAGGTTGCTCTCTCGTGGTCCTTTCCAAAACACCAGAAGCTTCCCAGATTATTTTACACCAGTCCTCAGCAAGCAGTAACTGCTCCTTTTTAAATTCATTTTAATTTTAATATGATTATTGTTATTAAATTAATCTGAATAGTTTTGCTGTGTATATTTTTCTTACTTCTGTGTCTTTTAAAATTTTCAGTAAATTTTTTTTGTATTCAGTAATACCACGGAAATTCGTGCTTCTGAATCTGATTCGGCTTCATGAATTTGTTCCTTGGATATTTTATCATACAATACCCAATTATAAGCAAAGAAAATGTTAGTCAGTGTCTCACAGAAATTGTGCTCACAAGAGTTGAACTTACCCTAATTTTATTGTACGCACAGAAAATGATAACGTAGCATGCAGCGTCTCATAGAAAATGCGCTCACGAGAGTTCAACGTTTCAGAGAAGATGCGGGTGGGCCTAATTTTACCCTAATTTTACCCTAATTTTTTACCCTAATTTTAAAGAGTAACGTAAATTAGAAGATCAATTTTTAAATGAACTGGTTTTGGGTACATATTTAGGGTTTAACATATGAAAAAAAATCTTTACAGGCCTTTCTTAGTTGTCCGCCCAAAATCCATGCATTTTCAAAATTTCAGGTCATTATTGTACTGAAAACCATTAATGAATAAAATTCCTATTTTATTCACTATTATTACCACTATTCTTAATGCTTCTAGTCTCCAGACCAATAGAGGGCACTCTCGCGCGTACCTCTGGTCAGACAGCTGCCTCTGCAGCACAGACTTGATGAGGCCCGCGGGGCGGACGCTCTTCTGTGGTGAGTCCTTGGGGCTTCCGTCGGAGTCACCGCTCTCCTCGTCGCCCATCGCCTTCACGTAGCTACTGCTCCGCATTCTTCGGCACGGGATCTCATCGTCCTTCCCGCCGGGATAACCGCCCCACTCGTCCTGAGGAACCTGCACACACGTGTGCCCTTCGTTACTATATTCAACCGCTACTAATGCCTCATTATAGGACTAACATAACAATATATATATATATATATATAACATAGCAATATAACAGAAGTGAGCCAGGAAAGATGTCGTGGCACCACGAATACAGTGTTAATAGCTTTTCTTTCTTTCTCTCTCAGAGTTGGAACACTGGATGAATTTGAGATCAGAGTTGTAGTGATTTTGATGCATTTTTTCCCATAATCCTCGTTTGCTCTTCCCTTCTGTTCTCTCTTCAGCTTCTCATGTTATTTGTAAAACTTCAAGCTACAATCTTATATATTAATGTGTAATAAACAAAACGCTGCCTTGATTTCCAAGTCTACAATATTTTGTGTTACAGTTATATGATTAAGCTTAGACCACAAAGATTATGTCTGTATTTGCATAGCTCTAGAAAAGATTGTTTTTGTAACAGCAACATCCAAATGGCTGTATCATAATGAGAAACATGATGTCAAGCCAGTTCCTAATCAGTCTGTACATCAAAAGAACAAATCGGTTGCTTTCAGCATTTCGAGTTACGAGACAACCCTTTCATTAGACATGGGATACAGTTAGAATATCCAGCTTCGTCTCTCTCTCTCTTTCTCTCTCTCTGTTTGTTTGGGTGGGGGTGTTGCTTTCATGATCTACTGGAGCAGCTCTGAATCATCCCACATCTACTGATCAGATCAAAGCATCTCGAGGAGAACTAGGGCTGTTCCTCTTAACGAGCTAAGGGGCTAACATGCTAGCGAGCTAACGGGGTCTCATAACCACACGGCCTCTCATAGAGGTTGGAGAAGCACTGAACTCATGGCATGAGTAGATGTTATTGCAAACGCTTAACCTTTAGCACTTAGCAGCGCTCTTTCTTAAGATCTCTCCAATTAAAACAACAACAACAACAAAAAAAACCATTGTTATAAAGTTTCATTGACTGGACTCGATGAAAAAGACATAAGTTTAGACTTGTCATTTCCAGGTCTGTTGAATGGCCAATGGAATGAAAGCAGGATGAATGAGTGAGAAATGAGAAGTCTAGTGATATCTGGATCAGATAATTAAAAGGTAGCAACATTTGCAAAGATGTTTTATTATAGGCTAATGCACGAAAAATACTGCATGGACAATCAGACTGTCCAGAAATCAGACTCCATAGGCACAGTGAGACTCTTAATAGTTAAGAGTTAAAAAATTTTTTAGAATTATTTTATTAATGTTTAAGTTAGGTGGAAACGTTAAAATCATTAACAAGCACTTTCTAACAAATACAATGTGTGACTTGTCCTGTATAAAGTGAACAGAATAATTTCATTGGTTAAAGCCAGCCAACCAAATTTGTTTCATTTCTTCTAAGACATATAAGACACCCAGACAGCGAGACCAGAGAAAAACAACACAGAAGACTATTACTTAACTCTGGTAACACGGACGTCCTGCTTACTTAACTCTGGTAACAAGGATGTCCTGCTTACTTAACTCTGGTAACACGGACAACCTGCTTACTTAACTCTGGTAACACAGACAACCTGCTTACTTAACTCTGGTAACACAGACAACCTGCTTACTTATCTCTGGTAACACAGACAACCTGCTTACTTAACTCTGGTAACACGGACGTCCTGCTTACTTAACTCTGGTAACACGGACGTCCTGCTTACTTAACTCTGGTAACACGGACGTCCTGCTTACTTAACTCTGGTAACACAGACAACCTGCTTACTTAACTCTGGTAACACAGACAACCTGCTTACTTATCTCTGGTAACACAGACAACCTGCTTACTTAACTCTGGTAACACGGACGTCCTGCTTACTTAACTCTGGTAACACGGACGACCTGCTTACTTAACTCTGGTAACATGGACGACCTGCTTACTTAACTCTGGTAACACGGACGTCCTGCTTACTTAACTCTGGTAACACAGACAACCTGCTGCTTGATCCAACAGCAGCCAGGATGTTACAAGTTGAGCCTCTGTGGCTACTAGCATGTGGTAACTTTGTGGTAACTTTTGACCTTGATTTTCATTTGAAGTTCACAGTCGATTTCCATCTAACAAATATTACAAAATCTGAGCAAAGTGTTGATAAATCACACAGAAAAAGAAGTGCAAGTGTTTGTCACCTTAAGGTTGGGTTACTGTAGTGCTTCTCTGCCTGGGTCTGTACTGCTCCTAATCCTGAACGCAGCAGACAGACCTGACTGAACATGTGCTATACAGGCCTCACTCTACTGGCTAACTGTCAGCTTGACTAAAAAAATACTGTTTTTACCTTATGAAGTTCAAAATTCTATGTAGCTATATAAAAGACAAATTTATCAATATTTTTTAGAATGGCATTTGTAGAAGAGTGTGAGTGTATAAAATTCTATTTTCTTCTTTCACCTCTTTCACGATCTGGTGCATAATGAAGCCACTTCTTCAGGAGTGGTGGGTAACACCACAGTGGTGCAGTACAGCTTCTAATGTTAAAGACATGAGGAAAAACACACCAGAATGACTGTGTTACAGTAATACTCCAGAACTAAAGTTAATTAAATACATAAATATACTACAATTTAAAGGAGATTATTTGTTTAGTGTGGTGTTTTTGAGTAAGCCAGCAAAAAAAAAAAGCTTCCACTCAGTCTCTCAAAAAAAATTATTATGAACTTTTGAACACTTCATGACGATTAGGACATTTCAAGCAATACGTTTGCAACGTGTGCCTCATATTCTGCCTTGTTTTTAAATACAGATAAATTAAATGTAGCTGCTTTTAGTAGGCTGGCTAATTAGCTACTTAGCTATCTCACTAGATTACATAGGAAGGCCACACATTACAAGCGCTAGGCAGCTAACTAATATTAACATGCGTTTCAAACTGATTTCTTAAGATACAAACTATAAAAAATAAACAGCCTATTTTTTTCTGGCTTTTTTTCTAAATTTGCCTCCTATTCCGTTTTCATTGCATTATGGAACAATAGCGTCCATTCAAACCATACTAAAAACTCGACCAGGTATGCATCTTGAATTTAACACATTTTTAACTTTACTGCATATCATATACTCAAAAACAAATGAGTAGCCTAAATAGTATACAATTGGGAGACACTGTAACATTACTGTATATCTCTCTATATCCGTCCATCCATTTTCATCCACTTATCCGGGTCCAGGGTCGTGGGGACAGCAGCCTAAACAAAGAGGCCCAGGTTTCCCTCTTCCTGGCCACCTCTTCCAGCTCTTCTGGAGGGATACTGAGGCTTTCCTAGGACATCCGGAGATATAATCTCTCCAGCGTGTCCTGGGTCTTCCCCGGGAGCTCTTCCCAGTTGGACATGCCTCACCAGGGAGACGCCCTCGGGACATCCGGACCAGATGCCCAAACCACCTCAACTGGCTCCTCTCTACATGGAGGAGCAGCGGCTCTGCTAGGAGTCTCTCCGGATGACCGTACGCCTTATTTCTAAGAGAGAGCCCGGACACCCTGCGGAGGAAACTAATTTCAGCCTCAATCTCATTTTTTCGATCACTACCCAAAGCTGGTGGCCATTGGTGAGAGTCAGAACGTAGATTGACCAGTAAATCGAGAGCTTTGACTTTTGGCTCAGCTCTCTTCACCACAACGGTCCTGTACAGCGTCCGCAACACTGCACCGTCAAACTCCATCCTTCCCTCACTCGTGAACAAAAACCCAAGATACTTGAATTCCTCCACTTGAGGCAAAGATATGGAGATATTTCAGTGTCACCAGAACCTGAACCCGAAACCATTATTTCTTGAAAAAAAAAGTGTGAAATTTAGTCAGGTATCCAAAAATTCAATTTCAGGTTGAAAAATTCAAGTTGAAATTCAGGTTGAAATTCAGGTTCAGGTTGAAATTCAAAACAATATTTTGAAATTAGAGAAATTTAGAGTTGGCTAGCTGCCTGTCGGCTAGTATCGTTCACACAGTTATTCACTTTGATCATTTCATTGATTGCCATAAGTGAGCTAACCTAGATACATAGCTAACAAGATAAAACACATGGCATTTTCAAACCTTAGCAAAGGATTAGACTAGTCTCAGCCCGGGACCCACATTTTCTCATGGTCATTAAGTCGCGACCCACTTTTATACAGTACAAATGTTATAACAAATTAAAAGGGTTAACAGTTGTGCTTACCATGGCAACAAGAATAGTTCGCGTGCAGGGCTCCAGATAAATATATTACTCAAAGAGCCAGTGGCTCCTAAATGGAAAAAATCATGTGCCAGTAACTTTTTATAAGCCCTATAATAATATACAAACTATTCACAAACGCTCACATCAGGTCATCTGTTTTTTAGGATGTCTGCCGTCCAACATGCCTGGTGTCTTTCTCTTCCTTCTAACTGGGTAAAGTTGGTTTCACGTTCGCATATTCGGAATTAGACATGTTATTTTAAATGTACTACTGTCACTGTCTACAAATTACCTTAACATGGACGAAAGTAGCGGTCGTAAAAGCCCCACAGCGTACTGTTTTTCCTCCACTTGCGTCCGTGTTAAGGTAATTTGTAGACGGTGCCTTTATTTAAAATAACATGTTGTCTACTATTTAAAATACGTCTATTCCTGACGTAAACAAAGCTGTAGGGGTTTGTCTTGGAATTTGCATATTTTAGCAAATATTAGCTTTTGCTAATACTGTCTTAAAGTTATTGAAGAAAGAATTCCGAATATGCGAACGTGAAACCGCAGTTTCCTTGTATGCATATGAGTGACTTTTAATCATATTAAGATTAATTTAAAAAATCCGATATTTCTTGCCTCGCCATTTTCAACACGTTAACGCTTAGTGCTGAAGTTTCAGCTCGGCTCCACGGCTTCGAGAGGCCCGCTGGTGAATTCCCGCATTTCTTGATGGGCAGAGACGTCCATGTGAGCGGGAGCTACAACCTATCGTTTAACTAAATGAGTAACTGAAAAATGTACCATGTCTTTAGCATTTAGAAAAATAAAGAATAGGGTTCAAGAGTCAGTGAAATACCCCAAATGTCGAGTCATCCATACACACTCATATACATGGACTCACTCAGTGACGTTGGGTTAATTGGGTCTGGGAGGAGTTTGATATTTTTAGATCTTGAATTATGCCCAAAAGCTAGAGGAAAGGCACAAGCTGTGGTGTGATTAGGGTAATTTGAAGTTGCTGATAAAAATGAAAAGAAAGAAAGTGAAAAAATGAAGAGAAGCCTCCTCAGGAGCGGACGGAGGAAGGGTCACCAGAGGAGAGGAGGGGGAGGAGCCTCTAGAGTAGAGGGGCGGAGCAGCCTCTAGAGTAGAGGAGGGGGGGAGTCTCTGGAGTAGAAGAGGGGAGGATTCTCTAGAGTAGAGCAGGGGAGGGGCCTCTAGTGGAGAGAAGGGGAGGAGCCTCTGGAAGGGAGGAGCCTCCAGAGAAAGAGAAAGGGAGAGGGGAATAGCTCCATTACCTTAAACCATATGGTTTTGAATATGTATCAGTAATACATACACCCCCAATAACCCTGTACAACTGTAAAACCTATAATATCTATATCATTAATATTAACAATTTTGTTGCTGATAATAATGGTAATCACATGATAATATAAATCACATGAATACACACACATCTCATCCTCAGATTTCCATATGCAAGCAGACAGATGGACGAAGAGATGCGTGCATGCACACATACAAACACGACAAACCACTACAACTTCCACAAAGTTCACAGAGTTCATAAATCCATCTTTATATCAGGTTCCTGGCCTCTGAATTAATTGCAAACATCAATGACCTATTTAAATGATTTATTTTAACCTGTTAACTTCTGCTGAACCTAAAATATGACACAGTGTGTAAGGACATCTTGTCCCACGATGGAAGCCCGTGCACGCACGCACGCACACACACACACGCACGCACACACACACACACACACACACACACACACAGTTTGCTGACTGCACAACCTCTCTACCACTCTCTGAAGGCTCAGACTGGGGTTTTATTGAGCTGTTTGTCTTGCATAGACATGCAGCTTGCTTTTAGTCTCTCTCTCTCTCTCTCTCTCTCTCTCTCTCATTATCTCCACATTTCTCTTTCTCATGCTCTCTCTCCATGTCTCTATTCCTCTCCATCTCTCTCTGTCTCTAGCTTCCTATCTTTTCCATTTTCTCACGTTCTATCTCCCTCTTTCTCTCTTTCTCACTCTCCATATATCTCTCCCCTCTCACTTCCATTTCTTTCTCATGGGCTCCCTCCCCTTTTCTCTCTCTCCCCTTTTCTCTCTCTCTCATCTTTAGCTCATGAACACACTCATTAACTGGCTTATTAAAGTGCTCAGCAACACCCTGTCAGCAGAACTGGCTCAGAGCAATCATCTGCTCACCTATCTGCTCACCTCAGATGAGACGACGAGGGGAGGGGGGGAGGCAAGGGCAGGAAGAGAGGTGAAAGAAAGAGAGGAACACAAAGGGAAAAATGAAAGAAAGAGAAAGACAGACATATATAGAGAAAGAAAACTAAACAGAGAAATGTAAAGGATAAATGTACTAATACTGTAGGACACCAACACGCATACAGATATGCAGAGAGTGTGACCTTGGCTGCTTGTTGTGGTTGCTAATAATGATTAGTCCCAGGGCTTGGTAATGGTCTATCCAATCATCCCTCCCGCATTCCAGTGTTTACAACACAGCACGCAGAACACAGATCCATAAACTCCAGCCCCTACCACGGACGAGGAAGAGCTGTCACAGGCCAAACGCCATGCTGAGGACCCATCATGCTCAACATTAGGGTCCATTATGCTTGCACCAAATGATCAAATGACATGATTCCTGTAGCAGGGACCTAAACAGAAGCTCACTGAATACTAAAGTTCTAACTCCACTATTTCAAATTAAAGAATATAACACTTTTGACATGTATGTAGATGACACTCTTCTGGAAATGTGGAAAAACTCTTTGTCATTCACATAACTGCTAACTAGTGTGTAGTCTTCGCCTGCTGAGTGGAGTTCTGGCTGAAAGCCGAGGGCCACACAGTCCCCCCACTGTAGGGGTCCACACTTGCCCCCCACTGTAGGGGTCCACACTTGCCCCCCACTGTAGGGGCCACACAGCCCCCCCACTGTAGGTCCTCTAGAGGCGACTCTGGTTCTATAGCTCCAAGTTGCTCACAGTTTCTGACACAGCAGGCAGCATGAATGAAAATGAGCCAGTGAGAGAGCAAATGATAGAAAGGAAGAGAGAGATAATTACTATTACACAATGAGGAAAGATGGACGAGAACATGCAGCACAGTGTGTGTGTGTGTGTGTGTGTGTGTGTGCATGCATGCATCTGTGTGTAAGTGCCCAGAGTGATTGTGGGTGTGAATGAGGTGCAGGTTAGCGGGTGACTCCATCAGCTGGTGTCGGGTGTCATTACCAGGCAGCCGCACACCTGCGTCCCAACGCACGTCCTCACCCCAGCTGCTCCTGTGGACAGCCCGCTGCCCCCCATACTCCCTCACTGCAGCTGTAGCAGTAGCGCCTTCATCTCCTGCCTAACATGTGCAACTGGTCCCGCAGGGGTAAAGATCAAATAATGCCCCTCTCTCTACCAGACTGGGGGCAGCATAACACAGCAAGGCACCAGAGCAACTCAATTCCAACCAATCAAGATGTTCCAAGCTAAATTATCCCAGTGATCTTCCTAATATCAATTATGCTAAACAATGAAACAATGATCATCTTTCTCAGAGAACTCTGTGTGCTAAAAAGGCACCACTTGAAGCCTGAGCGTGTGTGCATCTCACAGTAATTACATTTTAAATCAGAGCATTATCTTGTTAGTCATTTAGAGGCAATGCTTAGTATGCCACTACAGACACTCACCCCCATCCTGCCACTACAGACACTCACCCCCATCCTGCCACTACAGACATTCACCTCCATCCTGCCACTACAGACACTCACCCCCATCCTGCCACTACAGACACTCACCTCCATCCTGCCACTACAGACACTCACCTCCATCCTGCCACTACAGACACTCACCCCCATCCTGCCACTACAGACACTCACCTCCATCCTGCCACTACAGACACTCACCCCCATCCTGCCACTACAGACACTCAACCCCACCCTGCTGCTACACTCACCCCCATCCTGCCACTACAGACACTCACCTCCATCCTGCCACTACAGACACTCACCCCCATCCTGCCACTACAGACACTCACCTCCATCCTGCCACTACAGACACTCAACCCCACCCTGCTGCTACACTCACCCCCATCCTGCTGCTACACGTATCCCCAGTTTGTGCGCATGCCCCTTTTGTAGCTTCTTGCTTGTTTCATCTGCTTATGCTACTTGTTAGAGTGTGTTTTTAACCCCCTCTGTGTGTCTTCCTTCTTTGCTCATCTATGCAGTGGCTTCACCGTCTGCAACGGATGGTGTAGTTATTACCTTTACTGTGAGCGTTCACGTACTCTTCCATTATTTGTGTTCTACTTTCGTTTTCACTAAACGTTTCTGTTCACTCACGTCTATGTGTCATCCTTTTCCCCAAACGCCGCGTCACACCAATGTGACACAAACAGTTTAACATCTGTGTCTGCGACGAGCCAGCCAGCATATTATTTAGAATCAGACTTTATTAACAAGAGATTAATCATGATTAATTAGATTAATCAATTTTACAAAGGGAAAATTGACCTTTGTAGCTCAAATAAGTTTTCAGTTAACGCCATCGTAATAGGCGGTATTCCAGAGGGCAGGTTTAACAAACTTAAACCGTAATCTCTAACTGACCAAAATCGCCTCATTATACCCTGAGTTATTGGCTCCAAAACACCTGATTAGAACCTCAGGGCTGGAGGAAAACTGTGGTGATCTGACCTGCAACTTATTCACAGATCACCTGCAGATGATAACCTGTAGATGATAACCTGTAGATGATAACCTGTAGATGATAACCTGCAGATGATAACCTGTAGATGATAATCTGCAGATGATAACCTGCAGATGATAACCTGCAGTACGTAAAAATAAATTTAGCATGCACATTTCATATTAAAATTATAATAGTTTTCAGAATAAAAAACTATGTAAAAACTGATCTATGTTTCATATTAAGAAATAAAGGAATAGTAATTTGTATAGTTTAAATGTTCTGTTTTTCATTTGCTTTAAAATAATGTATTTGTAAAGCTGTATGTATGAAGATGGCTTAACAAGGTGGGGTCTCTACGGACTAAACCATCTCTGTGGTTAGCATGGTGGAGGGGGGTGTGTGTGGCAGGCTGGCTGCAGAGGCACACATGCTACAATAGAGCCCCCTGCATGAGCTGGACTGAGCTGGACTGGACTGGACTGGACTGGACTGGGCTGGGCTGGGCTGGGCTGGACTGGACTGGGCTGGACTGGGCTGGACTGGGCTGTGCTGAGCTGGGCTGGACTGGGCTGTGCTGAGCTGAGCTGGACTGGACTCAGCTGGGCTGGGCTGGGCTGGGCTGGGCTGGGCTGGACTCGGCTGGGTTGGGCTGGGCTGGGCTGTGCTGAGCTGACCCTGAGTCCAGTCACACTCTAGAACCTGGCCATTCACATCCCTGTCTTCCAATCCCAGTCCAGGCTCCAGTCCTGCACTGGGCCAGACTGGGTGACAGTGGGTGGCAGGGTGAGGGTGGAGTCATGAGACAGCAGGTGTGGTTCTCCATCCACCCCCAACACGAAAACCAGCGAAGTGATTAGAATCACATGGAAGGAAACATATACGTTATAACAGCGTACCGGCGACATTGACTGATATATTCTCTGCCAACTTGTTTACCATGTTGCGTTGCACAGCCTGTTGTCTGGATGGGGAGAGCAGGTCCACTGTGACATGAAGCAGGGAAGCAGAATGTGTCACCGCCTCTAAATGAACGGTATGGATTTCTGCTTCATATCCATTTTCTACTGGAGAGGCGCTAATGGGAAGGGGGGGGGGGTTCTGTCTTTGGGCTCCTCCTTGTGGTTTTGTTGGTCAAAGCTTCCTTTGTGCATGTTTACTGTAGCCTGTTGTTGGATCTACCCAGTCTTCCTCCAGAGCCTCATTTAAATCTAAACTCCAGACTAGAGACAAGCTTCCCTGGGCTAACGTCATGTACCCAGTATATGTGGCAGTTTAGGTGCTATTCTGTGCGCTGGATTGCTGGAGATAGAGCAGCTCTGTACATTTAGAACATTTGCTCAGTTAACAGGCGACAATCTTGGTTGCTTGGTTCCTTTGAAACAAGAGTGGTCTTCTGATCCAGCAAACGCATTTCAAGTGAGATGGCGTTCATGAGAAATCCCGACCCTGACCCCAGCCAACAAAACACACCATATCTTCTCTCAGAGAATGAATCTTCAAGCGTGACTGTCACTAATCTGTTACACATAACGAAATAATAGCCAACACTGTGAAATGAACAGTGAAGATGAGACGATGAATTGTGAATGAACTTGAATCAAATTATGACACTGATTATGAATGACGATCTCAAGTCTTTCTCTTCAGCTCATTGCCAAACTAATGACATCAAATCAATCTCCAACGATGTCTAATGTTATCTGACATCTGACATTTAAACCTTGTGTTGTTTCATGAGCGTTAGTGCTACCCATCTGTGGAAGCCAAACCTAGTGCACGAGATCAGTCATCTGGGCTGAGCCAATCACAAGCCACGTCCTCTCAGACACAAAGGCCAAAGGGGGTTAGAAGCAATGGCACTAGACAAAAACAAACAAGTAAAACTTTTTAGCATTGATTCTTCTCTGAACTGCATTCACCACTAACATTTCCATCTCCTTCACTCAGCTAACCCTTCCCGATGAAGAGACTCCAGAAATACCCCCAAATACGGTCAGTGCACTCCCCAGCGCAGGGGCATAAATCTGTCCGAACGCGCGGGTCAGCGAGGTCTGCACTGATAACAGGTGCCAAACGCAGCAACACGGAGACAGATAGCTGCTCTATTTTTAGCGTTGTATGTTTATTGCAGCCGAAATAGCCTATTAAAGGTTTGACACAGGCGTGGATCAGAATCATCGATTTTCAGATGGTTCAGGTCACAGTGGCACATGTTGGCAGTTAATCCTACCTGACACGCTTGATAAACACAAACCGAAACTAATTAGTGTGATAATGACGACGGATTGGTGCAAGTGACACATACTTCTCAGAGACACTACACCAGCGTGGATCTCATTCTACCCCACAGCCCCAAACATGCAATTACAGAAATGAATAAATTCACTTACAAACCCCTTTCCATACCCACCACATCCCTCAGAATATCTATGCAACTCTCTAAAGGTGGTCAGAAGCATGAAGCGTTCCTATGACACAGCTCAGATGTCTCAGTCCTGAAGGGCCTTTGCATAATACCATTACAGACAATAGGTTCATCCTGACTTCCTGGTCATTGAGCTAGTGCTGTCATTTTGTAAGTGTAAGCGTTATTTATCACAGCGCCATAATTGCATGTCTATTTGTAATTCAACCTGCTGCACGTCTGTCACTGTTTTGACTCATTGCTCTTTTTCTACCACATACATTATTTCCACATTTAAGCCACGTTTGCTAACAGCTCTGGAGGTACATTGTGCCTCCCTATGTCCTTTATTCAAGCTTCTAGTTTAGATGAACCAACATGCACTACATATACAGCATATTTCTAATATATTTCATAGATTTCCAACTCCTGGTCCACCGTGTGTCACTTTATTCTTTGCAAGCAACTTCTGGACATCTTTATCAGATACAAACTAGCCTTTAAACAGACCCTTAGAACCACAGAAGCAGTTTAGCACAGAACCAACGTCCAAATGGGTTCTGTCCTAGTGTGCCTGCCAAACCCACCAACAGACTCACCTCGAAAAATGCCTCATCTGCAGCTAAAACCCAAGTTGGAGACCTAAACACCGCAGGTGAAGAGGAGCCAGGGTCCCCGAGATGTTCCTCTGGGCTCTTAATCTGAGTGTGGGTTCTTAATCTGAGTGTGGGTTATTAATCTGAGTGTGGACTCTTAATCTGAGTGTGGGTTCTTAATCTGAATGTGGGCTCTTAATCTGAGTGTGGGTTCTTAATCTGAGTGTGGGTAAGCCAAATGTGTATGTGCGTGGGCATTAAAGACAATGGAGTGTGTGTGGCTCTGTTGACAGAAGGTTGAACAAGCTAGATGGTTGATTAACTGGTTTAATTTCTGTGGAAGTCAGTGGGGATAAACCAGCAGCCCGGACAGATGCGCACAGCTCTTTTAGAGTTTGTGATTTCATGACAGAAAATCACAAGAGGATATTTTCAACAGTTCTGCTCCACACTGTATGCCAAGCTATCTCAAGTACTGAAAAATTAAGTGTCCCTTGAATAATGAAAGTTGCTAACAGTGATATATGAGCCCATTTTAGTACCAAGCAATCAATGATGATCAATATGACTCTCTGTATGCAGTATTTCTGAACATTAGCAAAACTCCTCCGGGCACGTAGTGCTACTGTCCAGCTGACAGTGCTGCTGAATCTGCTCTCCACAGAGCGGTGCGTCTCACTCCACAGAGGGGTGCGTCTCACTCCTTAGAGGGATGTGTCTCACTCCACAGAGGGATGTGTCTCACTCCACAGAGGGGTGCGTCTCACTCCACAGAGGGGTGGGTCTCACTCCACAGAGGGGTGTGTCTCACTCCACAGAGGGGTGCATCCCACTTCACGTTCCACCATCACAAACATACACAATCAGAAAGGCTTCAGCAGAATCAGGGCCGGTAAACTGCTTTATACTGTGTATTATTGGTTTGGTTTACGAAGAGCATTGTGATTTTTGGATCATTGGTACACTGCTCTAGACAAACTAGTGGATATTATAATTATACATACTGATGGTGTAAGGTTCAGATAGGACTCACCAAATTAATCTTTCTTTGGTACAGCAAACAAAAAAAATATTCAAGCTAAAATAAGATCCAATGATTTACTTTCCTTTCTCAGTTGCTGTTCTACTTCAAAGCACTTAAACATTGTCTACAGCCACAGGGGCTCCAAACCCCTAGACTGGGACTAACCTGCAGGTAGTGACACGGTCTCATGGAGGACTTCAGGTCTGGAGGCATCACGGGTTTCTCCAGGTTGAGTGAAGACTTCCGGTAAGCCTCCTTGGCCTGGCTAACAGTCAGTGTGGACCAGGAGCTGCGCTTCATGAACTTTCCCTCTGGCGCCATGGCAACGCCCTCACAGGCTGAGCACTTCACGTCATTGTTGCTCTTGGACGTCTTGAGCGAAAGGTCACCGAAGTGGCTCTGAAGCGAGTCTGGGTAGCAGTGGGTCACGTGGTCCACGTGATGGCGGCTCATGATGCTGGGGGTTCTGTAGGTGCTGTCGCTGTCCAGGTTGTCATCGGAGCTCCACCAGCCGGCGATCCCTGACCGGTGCTTGGAGTCGGTCTTGCGTTCCTTACTCTTGCTCCTCTTGCTGTGTTTGTGGTGCCCACCGTGGTGGTGTCCACCGTGGTGGTGATGACCGCCATCCGAGCGTGAATCTCCCTTGGTACCGTTCATCTTAGACGAGCCCTCCAGCGAGTGGGACTTGGTGAAGAGCTTCTGCACGGAGTGGACCAGGTGCCGGATGCGTCCAGGGCTCTCGCTCCTGTGCTCGGCGCCGCTGGACGCCGGGCCCGCAGACGTGCGCTGGTACTGCAGTGTGTGGAAGCCGTCGCGGTGGATGGGGAGCTGCTTCTCGAACTGATCCAGTAGGTTGGCCGGGATGCGGTTCATCTTCCCAGATCCACCGCTGGTTCCTCCACCACTACCACCACCACCACCTCCTCCTCCTCCTCCTCCTCCACCCCCGCCACCACCCCCTCCACTGTGAGGCACAGAGCCATCCTCCCGCCCACTCTCATGGTGGGAGCTGTAGTGCATCCTGGGGAAGGTGCTGCTGGAGACGTGGTCGGACGACATGGAGACGGGCATCACCATGCACTCGGAGTGGATGGAGCTCCGAGGGGAGCAGCGGTGGTGGTCCAGGGGGCAGCTCTCCGTGGGGCTGAGCAGGTAGGATGAGCGTGGGTCAGGGACCCCATGCTGTAGGTGGTCGAGCGAGTGGTCGCAGTCACTCAGGATGCAGCTGTGTCCGGGCGCGATGGTCAACTGGGGACGACCGCCTGATAGACCTTTCATATTCCTGGGGGGGGAGGGGCAGCTGTCTTCATCGAAGAACTGGACGGGCGACCATGAATATGGCTGGTCTGTAAACGACAAGGAAATACAAGTCAGGAAGCAGTTAATTTCAAACGCAGCCTTTAGCTGCACTGTCCAGGAAATAACACAAACAGCTCATTTGACTAATTGGGAGAAATTCTTGGCTCAGCCATAGCTCGTTGGACATAGGCGCACTGCTGCATAGCTGAAACAAACACCTAAAAACAACAAGAGGCCCGGAAGGACCTGACGGACCAGCCCTGCTCCAGCCTTGCTGAGTCCCGGGACTTTACATGTGACGGGTCTTGAAAGCAAGAATTCCACGAGACTTGGTGGCATGTATTTTCTGCAGTAAAGAGGCATTGCAAGTATTTAAACTTTCATAGATTCTGCTCAGCAGTTTTCCCACTTTCATGCTCATGAACATCATTTGTTTGTACTGTGCTGGAAAATGAACCACCTGAGCATTTCTTTAGTGGAGTAATTGCCACAGTTTCCATGAAAAAAGGCCTCCTATAAAACATGGGCAACACTGCAGACGAACCCTATCAGAGCCCCTCCCCCACACTGAACCCTCTCAGAGCCCCTCCCCCACACTGAACCCTCTCAGAGCCCCTCCCCCTGACTGAACCCTCTCAGAGCCCCTCCCCCACACTGAACCCTCTCAGAGCCCCTCCCCCACACTGAACCCTCTCAGAGCCCCTCCCCCTGACTGAACCCTCTCAGAGCCCCTCCCCACACTGAACCCTCTCAGAGCCCCTCTCCCACACTGAACCCTCTCAGAGCCCCTCCCCCACACCGAACCCTCTGATAGCCCCTCCCCCTGTCTGAACACTCTCAGAGCCCCTCCCCCTGACTGAACCCTCTCAGAGCCCCTCCCCCACACTGAACCCTCTCAGAGCCCCTCCCCCACACTGAACCCTCTCAGAGCCCCTCCCCCACACTGAACCCTCTCAGAGCCCCTCCCCCACACTGAACCCTCTGATAGCCCCTCCCCCTGTCTGAACACTCTCAGAGCCCCTCCCCCGGTCTGAACCCTCTCAGAGCCCCTCCCCCTGACTGAACCCTCTCAGAGCCCCTCCCCCTGAATCCCCATTGCTGGGACAGCTGGCACTCTGTGTTGCCATTAATCCAATGCAAAGTGAAATAATAGCCCATCATTTTGACTCGGCCACACCATCCATCAAGGGCGGAGTTTCGAGGCGCGTCGGGGACTGTCCTTGGGATGAGGCGCTCTAAGACTCAGACCACGCTCTTTGGAATCTGTCATGAAGAGGATGTATGTGTACCCTGCGTGTGTCTTCATCGAAGGGAAACACGATCATGTCTGCTCCCCTTTTCAGACAGTTCTTGTGTTCTCCTTTTTGGTTTTTGGTTTGGTTTGACAGGGGCAGAAATGGAGAGGTTAACTCACGTCTGTGGGGAGGAGACATGGTTTAAGGAGGCATGACACTGTTGCAATTAAGCTTAGAAGAACAATAAGAGCAAAAGTGATTAACCTGAGCAGAGCTACAATCAATAGCGTTAAGGTCCTGCAGAGGGACTCGTGTTCCGGCATCACTACACCGATCTAAAGAGCCCATTACCCAGCAGCGGAAAAGAACCGAGGACCTTCATAATGCTAATCCCATCCAAACAGGACTAATGAAAGAAAAGATGCAGTGCTGGTTAACATAAGATTAAGATAAGCTGTCATTAGTATTAGTCACACTAACTGGCAGGTCTGGCATTGCACTCATGAGTCTTGAGAACAGAGTGTTGCTTTGGACTCGAATGCTTTACAAACCACCAAACCTGTAACCTTCACAGGAAAACGTAAGAAACAAATGGATCATGGATTACCGATATTCATGATAAACAGAGGTCAGAGATACTGCACAGTTTCCTTTATCTTTTATAAAGTCTTGTTTAAGGTTTAACCTTGGAACTATAAATCTTGCTAAGAAACTATAATTTACTGTCATTCCAGACATCAAGGAATAAAACATCCACAGGACGTACCAGCTAAACCACATCTGTCCTCAAAGAACCTCAGTGTTCCTGACACTCAGTGTCCACTTAATGAATAACAGGAAACTCAAAGCTCTGAGATTCCCTATATGTGTGTATCCTGCACTGATGGTCACTCGCCAGCATTATAGGACATTTCAGCTTCCTTATAGCATTTAAAAAGCAACACATCTGCACCTTCACCAGACACAAGCAGGCACAAGCAGACACAGACACAAACAAACACAAGCAGACACAAACAGACACAAGCAGACACAAACAGACACAAGCAGACACAAACAGACACAAGCAGACACAAGCAGACACAAACAGACACAAACAGACACAAGCAGACACAAGCAGACACAAACAGACACAAGCAGACACAAGCAGACACAAACAGACACAAGCAGACACAAACAGACACAAACAGACACAAGCAGACACAAACAGACACAAACAGACACAAGCAGACACAAACAGACACAAGCAGACACAAACAGACACAAGCAGACACAAGCAGACACAAGCAGACACAAACAAACACAAGCAGACACAAGCAGACACAAACAGACACAAGCAGACACAAGCAGACACAAACAGACACAAGCAGACACAAACAGACACAAGCAGACACAAGCAGACACAAACAGACACCAACTCCAGTCATCCTCTGGCTCCAGCAACAGGACGTTTTTAACAGATGATCAAGGCAAGAAGGACTTTTGAAGTCAAACAATATAGTTGTTAGAGATTTGACAGAGGAATATAAAATCTTTCATTGGAGTCATTGTCCGTTATCAGTGGGCTACTGCTGGTACTCACAGTACCAGCACCTGTCTGTGCAAGACTGTACCTGGACCAAGACTGTACCTGGACCAAGACTGTACCTGGACCAAGTACTGTACCTGGACCAAGACTGTACCTGGACCAAGTACTGTACCTGGACCAAGACTGTACCTGGACCAAGTACTGTACCTGGACCAAGACTGTACCTGGACCAAGTACTGTACCTGGACCAAGACTGTACCTGGACCAAGTACCTGGACCCCCACAGACACACAGGTCTTCACTGCCTCTACTGCCAACCTGTGTCTTCCACAGGAACAAGCATTCATCCATGTTTCTGATTAACATGTTGATTAAGTCTGTAATGTTACATTCATGGCATTAAATTATCTGTATTTTTAGAGAGGGCTTTTATCATGTTCCTAAACTGTGAAATTCTGTGTGGTTTATCCAATTAAGCATTGGATAAAAAAATACATTTAGCCCTGTTTTCAACAGCAGAGAATTAGCTCTTCTTTCCAGTATGAAGATTTCTTATTGTAGCCACCCAACTATCACCCTACTACCACCCTACTATCACCCTTCTATCACCCTAAAATCACCCTACTACCACCTTACTATCACCCTTCTATCACCCTACAATCACCCTACTACCACCTTACTATCACCCTTCTATCACCCTACAATCACCCTACTACCACCTTACTATCACCCTACAATCACCCTACTACCACCCTACTATCACCCTACAATCACCCCCTACTACCACCTTACTATCACCCTTCTATCACCCTACAATCACCCTACTACCACCTTACTATCACCCTACTATCACCCTACTACCACCCTACTACCACCTTACTATCACCCTTCTATCACCCTACAATCACCCTACTACCACCTTACTATCACCCTTCTATCACCCTACTACCACCTTACTATCACCCGACTACCACCTTACTATCACCCTTCTATCACCCTACTACCACCCTACTATCACCCTATTACTACCTTACTATCACCCTTCTATCACCCTACAATCACCCTACAATCACCCTTCTATCACCCTACTACCACCCTACTATCACCCTTCTATCACCCTACTACCACCCGACTACCACCTTACTATCACCCTTCTATCACCCTACAGTGATCACAGTGCTAGATGCTGAAAGTAAAGGTGATGTAGAGGAGTGACAGACATTCACAGAAACATACTTTCCCTGAAATACATTAGCGTAATAACACCTTTTACATAGAAAATGTTCAGCAAGCAAGAGAGTCAAATAGTTAAAGTCAGTAAAATCTTCTTTAAAAATCAGTAAAGACAGCAAGAGCCGGAGGACCTGGGCAGATCGCAGCCTGAGTGAGTGTGGAGGGCTCGCTGTAGCTCCCTGGTGGTTAATTACGCTTTAGAAGGACTATTGGCCCATGTTGAGGTATTCAGGCCATGTCAACATCCACTTTAATGATGCAAAAATGATTCTGGATTTACAAGGACCTGGAAAGTGAAAATTTCTTCTTGTGGCAAATTCACATTTACACACACTGGCTGCAATTGGTTTCAATATATCTTAAAAAACCCAACTGAAACTTGACAAGCAATCTTACTAAACTGTAGCACTGAAAGGAGCAAACAAAAACAACTGAGGGAAGGGGAGCAAATTTCCCCAAAGTCCTCAAACAAGACACAGTACTGTATCTAAACACTTAAAACAAGACACAGTACTGTATCTAAACACTTAAAACAAGACACAGTACTGTATCTATCTAAAAAACACACAGTACTGTAAACTCTTAAAACAACACAGTACTGTATCTAAACTCTTAAAACAAGACACAGTACTGTATCTAAACTCTTAAAACAACACACGGTACTGTATCTAAACTCTTAAAACAACACACGGTACTGTATCTAAACTCTTAAAACAAGACACAGTACTGTATCTAAACTCTTAAAACAACACACGGTACTGTATCTAAACTCTTAAAACAAGACACAGTACTGTATCTAAAACAAGACACAGTACTGTATCTAAACTCTTAAAACAAGACACAGTACTGTATCTAAACTCTTAAAACAAGACACAGTACTGTATCTAAACTCTTAAAACAAGACACAGTACTGTATCTAAACTCTTAAAACAACACACAGTACTGTATCTAAACTCTTAAAACAACACACAGTACTGTATCTGTAAAACAAAACAACACACAGTACTGTATCTAAACTCTTAAAACAAGACACAGTACTGTATCTAAACACTTAAAACAACACACAGTACTGTATCTAAACACTTAAAACAACACACAGTACTGTTTCAAACTCTTAAAACAACACACAGTACTGTATCTAAACTCTTAAAACAACACACAAAATTTTGTCCAAACTCAGTACAATGTGCAGTACTGGGTCTAAACTCCTAATACAACGTCTAGATTTGAACTGTGTCTAAACTCCTAATACAACGTCTAGATTTGAACTGTGTCTAAACTCCTAATACAACGTCTAGATTTGAACTGTGTCTAAACTCCTAATACAACGTCTAGATTTGAACTGTGTCTAAACTCCTAATACATTTGAACTGTGTCTAAACTCCTAATACAACGTCTAGATTTGAACTGTGTCTAAACTCCTAATACAACGTCTAGATTTGAACTGTGTCTAAACTCCTAATACAACGTCTAGATTTGAACTGTGTCTAAACTCCTAATACAACGTCTAGATTTGAACTGTCTAAACTCCTAATACATTTGAACTGTGTCTAAACTCCTAATACAACACTGTGTCTAAACTCCTAATACATTTGAACTGTGTCTAAACTCCTAATACATTTGAACTGTGTCTAAACTCCTAATACAACAGACACTGTGTCTAAACTCCTAATACAACAGACACTGTGTCTAAACTCCTAATACATTTGAACTGTGTCTAAACTCCTAATACAACAGACACTGTGTCTAAACTCCTAATACAACAGACACTGTGTCTAAACTCTTAATACATTTGAACTGTGTCTAAACTCCTAATACAACAGACACTGTGTCTAAACTCCTAATACATTTGAACTGTGTCTAAACTCCTAATACATTTGAACTGTGTCTAAACTCCTAATACAACAGACGCTGCTCTGTCTACACTTGCTCTCAACAGGACCAAAACTGATAAACAAAGCAATCAACAGGGGAGCTTGATTGTCCATCTTCTCGAAGGTTAAGTGTCTGTCTCCTGGGAACGCTGCCGTTTTATTACAAAATCACAGAGAGGGGGACCGTGTCCTCACTAACCAGTCAGGCGATTGGATCTGAGCCTGGGTCAGCAGATAAAGCAGGACAGGCCTTTTTTTCATCACCTCGTGTTTTTGTTCCAAAGGGGACGGATGCAGAGGAGACCAGCTGTGGGGACGTCTAGCGTCCTGCCTTCCAGCAGGCATCTGGCCCCGCGGCTGCGAGGCACAAGGCTGCCTTGCAGGTAACGTGCAGCTTGTCGTGTGTCCTGCTGGCTGAGCTGGGCTGTGAGGCTGCGTGCTGAGTCAGGACCCTCGCAGGACGGGGAGCAGTTTGAGCTACTGGAGAGCTGCTTCACGCCACAGTGCCACTCTGTGCAGGGAGGTTCCCTGCTTACACACAATGTTCCTGGGTTGCATATAATCGTGGAAGAATTAATTATTGCGGAAAATAATTTTCGTTTTGTGTCTTCAGTTTCAGTGCATAAAACGCTCCCCAGGCCCACGGCAGCTACTCCGTCATTCGTCTGGCTATGAGGTGTCCAGGCCACGAGAGAGGACAGGTGGTGCATTTGACCTTCCCAGCAAAACACCCAGTGTTTCTAGAGGGAGCATTTTCCGTCAGTCAGATGATTAATATGCATTTCTGAGGCGGAGTGCACACAGCACTCGAGGCTGTGGACCCGGGGCCCTTTGGGCGGGGCGAGGGACACTGCACGCTACAAGGGACGCTACACGGGCTGCTACACGGGCTGCTACTCGGAGACGCTACATGGGCCGCTACTCGGGCCGCTACTCAAGACGCTACTCGGGACGCTACATGGGCCGCTACTCGGGGACGCTACTCGGGATGCTACACGGGACGCTACACAGGCTGCTACTCGGGGCCACTACTTGGGATGCTACTCAGGACACTACTCAGGACGCTACTCGGGGACACTTCCATCAGCAGCCATGGTGCGGTTGGAGGTTGCGGTTGGAGGTTGCGGTTGGAGGTCGCGGTTGGAGGTCGCGGGCGGCTGGAGGCTCCATCCCACAGCAGCTTGTACTTGTCCTGCTCTGTGTGGACTCACAACTCAGACCCAGCTGAGTGAAGACAAGCCTCTGTACGCTAGCGGCACCATACAGCACCATCACCTACCCACACCTCCATCTCCCTGTACCTCCATCTCCCTGTATGTCCATCTTCCTCTCACAGCCGTAGGGACTCAGTTGCTTGTATATCTGCTTCTCACTGCCTTTGTTTCAAATCTCCCATTCTCTCTCTCTCTCTCTCTCTCTCTCTCTCTGTGTCTCTCTCTCTCTCTGTAGGGGGTTTTGCAAGGAGAAGATTTATTGCTGTGACAGTGTCACTCTAATGATAACTCTAGCTTGTGGAGACAGATAAACCCAACCAGACCCCATTTTTCTACACAGTTGACTTTCTGGTCCAAAATGGATGCTGTGGAGAACCGAACAAGCAGGGAATTAGAAGAATACTTCTGTAACATTGAACTGAGGACAACAACGGAAGACATTTACAAACAAAGAAACAAACAAAAAAACACTGTAAGGTGGAAACACTAGTGACAGTCACTTTAACAAAAAAGTATTTTAATAGCAAGCTTGTCACTTCTCCCCTTCAAACAAACCTCCCATTATTGGAGTAAGTCACCTCAGCAGAGCAAGGGCATTGTTTCTCTTTGCGGTCGTGAGAGTGAGATTACTGAGGTTTGATAAGCCCACTGGGCCAACATTCAGGCGCTTATCATAAAAGAGGGAATTAGCGTTGTCGCGAGGAAGCGAGTTGTCTGTTCCGGCGTCTCTGTAAGAGGCAGCACGCCAGAGAGAAGCAGGAAAGCAGATCGACGGGTTAACAGGGTTTAGGGAACGTGCTGAGGGCTTATGGCCTGGAGAGATAAGGGCTTTAGTGCTCTCTCTCTCTCTCAGTCTCACACACACACACACACACACACACACACACGCACACACACACACACAGTGTCTATCTCTAGCTCTCACATACGTTCTCTCTCATGTTAACAGCCTTAAATCGTTTGAAGAAATTAGAACAGTTTACACAAAATTTCTAGCAAATTTAAGAAGCTGTTTTTGTTTGGTTTTCCTGGGTGTAAAACAGAACCATGACCATATTAATGCTGATATGATCCACAGATCGGTATTCACACTGGACACTAGGACACTAGGACACTTGGACACTAGGACACTAGGACACTTGGACACTAGGACACTAGGACACTAGGACACTAGGACACTTGGACACTAGGACACTAGGACACTAGGACACACTGCACTATGCTACACACAGTCTGGATAAATAATCACCCATTAAAACATTGTTCTACTTTTATGGCACTTTAAACAGTGTTGGACCAGCACTGTACAGACCCTGTAACTGTACAACAAGAGTGTCCTGTAGGTGAGAAGCGTGTCATGAATAAACCCAACGCCCACTCAAACACAGAGAGCATCTGCATAACGCGTTTGCATTTTGGTAGCCTGAAATCCTCTGGAGTCTTGCCGTGGGAAAGCCCCTTTGTGAGTAATGTGCTTATGCAACCTTCAAGGACCGACTCTCAGGGCAGTCTTTCAAAAAACGCTTAAAAGAAGATTCGTGGTTGCCGCGGCAACTGGTGCTAAAGGCAACTTATCAGTAGTCCTGCGGCTTTTAGCGTGGAGGTCATAGTTTCACATCTTTATGTAAACAAATGCACTTTATTAAATGTAAGAGCCAGGATGCTGGACGCAGCCCAAGCACATGGGGAGTTGGGGCTGTTAGGCTCGACTCCCTCAGCAAGACAATTACAGCGCAGCCCTTAAGAAAATGGACAATGACGCAGTGCAGTTTGTTCGCAGTGTTTGTGTTTGTTTTGGCTCCGTATTCCAATATAGCGGATCTAAAAGGAAATACGGACAACAAAGTGCAGACTGACGGTTTTAGTTTGAAGGTATTTACACCTGTACTGGGAGAACCAGCAGTGCTGCAGGACATTCAGACCCAACAAAGGTGTGCAACGTTCCAGCTACATATTCAGAAGACATGCCAAAAATGTCAATTTCAGTACCATGGACAGCGCTAGTTGTAACAGATGCCAAACCGGCCAATGTCAGGACCACAGACAGCTCCATAAAACATGTTCACATGGCCACCACAGACAGTCCAATAAACACTTAATAACTTACTAAAGCAAACCATTTGGCCACAAAATACTGATAGACACTATGAACACTGTACAGGATCTCAGGTATTTTTTGTTGCCTCTTTTGAGATTATAGCCTAATAAGAACAACTTGTTGTTTAATATAGAACTGCTGTTTTCCCAAGAAAAACTCCCAACAAGAATACAGTGAAGTACCTATAACTAGGCTAATCTAACATAATAAATCATTCATAGACGTTACTATAGAGCTTTTTATTGATAGTTTCCTTAAGAATGATGCTGGGAGTAAATATGAGACCCCTGACGACGCTTCTATAATTAACATCCATCACAGTTCATAATGCACATGTACTGAGCTGTTATTAGGCAGCTGTGCCAGCGGAGAACCGCACAACCACTGGGCCACTGTTTTCATTTCATCTGTTCCTGATTTTACAGTCATTGCAAACAAGAGGAGATTTTAGTTCTTGTCACAGCACCGATCACCTCCTGCAGTTACAGTCACTCTCAACGCCCCTGTAACGGTGCTGCGCTATTGGCCCTTGTCTTCATCTGACAGTGACCTTTGAACTGCTCTGTACTGGAGGGTTTGCCTTGTCCCTCTCAACTGGACCTATTACATGTGTTTCCCCCTCACCTAACAACCCTTCACTGTGTTTCCTGGGTGTCAGTGGTGAGAGCCAGAGACAGTGTGGTGGAGTTACATATCACCAGCGTCTGTGGACCACTGAACATCTGACACCACACAGGCAGCAACTGTAGCACCTGCAGCTGAACTCAGAGTTTACAGCTGGGTATGTTGTTTTTTTAAGAAAAATGTTGTTTACAATAACTGTCATTCCAGTTACCTGATGGACCCATATGGGCACAATAATGATGATGAGAAGTTTAGATCTGGGGGCAATTTAATAAGATATCTAGACTGGAACAGAGAGGAAGATAATGGTGTCTGATGTCTGTAGGTAAATTAACAGTCCCACCCCCCCCCAGCACACACACTTGAAATCCAGATTTAAATGGTAGTTTCTGAAATTCACTCCCCTCATAAGTAAAACCTCATCAGCATAAGAGGAGTTTATGTATCTGTAATGGCTGCTTTAGGCACATCGGGTAGAAAAACAGGTCTAATCTAACCAGAGAACATTTATAACACTCCTAAACAAAAATAACTGATTTTTCCCACATTAGCACAAGCAAAGACCACAAGTCGCTCTCTCTCTCTTTCTCTTTCTTTCATTCTCACTCTGATAACCTTGTCAAGCCATTTCAAAGCTCTGTCAACAAACTGTTTAGGAAAGAACTGTCATCATAACTAATATACTGCTACTGGACCACAGAGAGAAAGACAAGAGAGAGAGGGAGAGAGAGTATGAGATAGAGTACGAGGGAGAGTATGAAAGAGAGAATGAGAGAGTGAGAGAGAGTATGAGAGAGAGAGAGTACGAGAGAGAGAGAGAGAGAGAGAGAGAGAGCTGGACAGAGAGCTAACATCAACATTAGCATGCTAAAGCCCCACTGCTACTTCACCATGTACATTTTCTCATGTAAAATAAACCAAACATAAACACCATATCTCACTTAGGTCAAATCAGTCAAATCAGTTATGGCTTCAAAGCAGATTTAACGTCCACAGAACTACCCCATGATCTCCACAGAGACTGAGAGTGAGACAGACAGAATGAGGAGGCAGTGTGAGAGAGACCCTATCAAACCTGTTTAAGCATCTTTAAGCAGCTGCTATCCTGAACATCCAGTACAGGACCTCCATGTCAGTGCCGTGCTGTGCGGGATAATCAAGCCCTTCAGGAGTAACGCAGCTTACACACAGCTCACCAGGGACACGACTCCCCAGTGCTGCCCCAGTGCCCTCTGCTAAAGGGAGGAACACGCCCCATGTGAGGAACACGCCCCATGTGAGGAACACGCCCCATGTGAGGAACACGCCCCATGTGAACATGCCCCACGCCCTAACCCTAACCCTAACCCTAACCCTAACCCTAACCCTAACCCCTAACCCTAACCCTAACCCTAACCCTAACCCTAACCCTAACCCTAACCCTCTAACCTAACCCTAACCCTAACCCTAACCCTAACCCTAACCCTAACCCTAACCCTAACCCTAACCCTAACCCTAACCCTAACCCTAACCCTAACCCTAACCCTAACCCTAACCCTAACCCTAACCCTAACCCTAACCCTAACCCTAACCCTAACCCTAACCCTAACCCTAACCCTAACCCTAACCCTAACCCTAACCCTAACCCTAACCCTAACCCTAACCCTAACCCTAACCCTAACCCTAACCCTAACCCTAACCCTAACCCTAACCCTAACCCTAACCCTAACCCTAACCCTAACCCTAACCCTAACCCTAACCCTAACCCTAACACTAACCCTAACCCTAACCCTAACCCTAACCCTAACACGCCCCATGTGTGCAACAGTGATCCCGCTTGTCCTGGTCAGTCCCGCAATGAACAGACAGGTACACAGCAGATCTTATTTACAGGCAGCAAACCAGGCTGTAACCTTGTTATGGGCTCACAGACATCTATGAGAGCCCCCATCTAAACACACACACACACACACACATCACATTCACAGAAGCACTGACAAAAACACACACACATACACGTTGACAAGCGCAGACACACACGCACACAGTTTTTGTGTCTCTGGTTATTCTGGGCAATTCCGTCTGCTTGTAGATGAGACTCTGTGTGTCACTCTATGGTGGATTCACCTCTGCTGTCTTTCTGCTCTAGTTTCTTTTAGACACAATGTGTCTCACCAGTACGCTATAAACCAAAGTCGCCATGACAATAGATTGTCCTATTACACAGGAAGAGGAAACAGACAGAGATGTCCAGGTGGGGACACAGGGAGGTGTCCATGTGGGGATGGAGGGAGGTGTCCATGTGGGGACACAGGGAGGTGTCCATGTGGGGATGGAGGGAGGTGTCCAGGTGGGGACACAGGGAGGTGTCCATGTGTTCCCTCATCTCCTCATCTGCTCATCTCCTCATTCGGAAGAGTCTCTCTTCTCTGATTCACCAGTACAGGTTCTCATCTACGAGATGATCCGATTAGCTAAACGTAACTGTGAATATTACACAAAGCAGGCGAAACTTCCCCAGGGCTGGAGTCTCCTCATCAGACTGGTCAGCTGTGGGTCACTGCAGCCCACGAGCCCTGTATATCAGCCCTGGTAAAGCCACGTCCCTCAGTGTAGGTAAAGGGACACAGGGTTAAGGGACATGGTATTAAGGGACACTGCAGACAAGCTGAAAATCCTTTAAGACGTGTATGTGTATATAAGGCCATATGAGCAAAAACACTAATCCTCATCGCAGGTGTGTGAGTGAGTGTGTGAAGTCTCTGCACATCGCAGGTGTGTGAGTGAGTGTGTGAAGTCTCTGAACATCGCAGGTGTGTGAGTGAGTGTGTGAAGTCTCTGCACATCGCAGGTGTGTGAGTGTGTGTGTGTGTGTGTGTGTGTGTGTGAGTGTGTGTGCGTCTAAAAAGAGCAACATACTGCATTCACACTGTTCCTAACAATTCTGAACATTCTTTGCCTGCGGCAACGTGTGTATTTTTAGTGTGAAATTTGCATAATATCTGTAAGCCTCTCCATCTGTAAATATAAGTTTTAGAACTTGTGTTAGTCTGTGCTGGACTATCTGAGATCAGAATCCCAGCGAGCAATGCTGAGAAAGCCTCTCAGGCCAAAGCACTGCGATTAAGGTGGATATCAGCACTGCTGATCCTGATGGAGCACTGAGGGGGAGGGTGGAGCAGCACTGAGGTGGGGTGGAGCAGCACTGAGGGGGGGTGGAGCAGCACTGATGGGGGTGTAATTATCTACTGAGCACCTCACCAGCTCCTCACAGGTGTTTTGCATTAGCATTTATGAGTGCAGATACATATACAACTCATAATGTTTCATTATTGTCTCCTTTAATGAACTAGACATACACTTGCTGCCTGGTTATTTAAAAACACGTATCCCACCACCATCACACTGTACAATACACTTACTGATCACTGCACTAGAAACCACTGCTTTGTGGGTAAATTTTAGAAGTGTACAAACTGTGTCCCATTGGATGGCATTGTTTAAGAAGAACTCCACTCAGACAGGAGAATGCTGAGCACTGCTGGTGTAAAACTCATCCAACCTCTCACACAAAACCCTGACCCAGCACAGACGTTTTGGCACACTGTGTTATAGAGACACAGCTGTGACAGACACACATTCAACACATTCACCCTTAAAGGTGAAGTCTTCTCCTACACACCTACCATCATCTCACCTCATCCTTGGGTGACAGTATCTACATTCAGAACAGTTAGCCGCACTCAAACACCCACGTGCCTCCGGACCGTCCACGCCCACGTGTCTCACGCCCACGTGTCTCACGCCCACGTGTCTCACGCCCACGTGTCTCCAGACTGTCCACGCCCATGTGTCTCATGCCCACATGTCTCATGCCCACACGTCTCCAGACTGTCCACGCTCACGTGTCTCACGCCCACGTGTCTCACGCCCACGTTTCTCATGCCCACGTGTCTCACGCCCACGTGTCTCACGCCCACGTGTCTCATGCCCACACGTCTCCAGACTGTCCACGCTCACGTGTCTCACGCCCACGTGTCTCACGCCCACGTGTCTCATGCCCACGTGTCTCACGCCCACGTGTCTCACGCCCACGTGTCTCATGCCCACATGTCTCCAGACTGTCCACGCCCACGTGTCTCATGCCCACATGTCTCATGCCCACATGTCTCTAAACTGTGGGCAGGCTTCCTGTGGGGCTAATGTCCTGTGTTCACCTGTGTTCCTGTGGGGCTAATGTCCTGTGTTCACCTGTGTTCCTGTGGGGCTAATGTCCTGTGTTCACCTGTGTTCCTGTGGGGCTAATGTCCTGTGCTAATGTCCTGTGTTCACCTGTGTTCCTGTGGGGCTAATGTCCTGTGCTAATGTCCTGTGTTCACCTGTGTTCCTGTGGGGCTAATGTCCTGTGCTAATGTCCTGTGTTCACCTGTGTTCCTGTGGGGCTAATGTCCTGTGCTAATGTCCTGTGTTCAGCGTTTAGCAGTCTTTTACAGTGCAGTTGCATTAGTGATGTCACATCCAGCTAGTTGGTGTGGAGGTGACTGCAGAGCTGAATCTACAGCCCTTCTAGTGCAGATGTTGCAGCTGTAAAAGTCCAGTGCAGATGTTACAGCTGTAAAAGTCCAGTGCAGATGTTACAGCTGTAAAAGTCCAGTGCAGATGTTACAGCTGTAAAAGTCCAGTGCAGATGTTACAGCTGTAAAGGTCCAGTGCAGATGTTGCAGCTGTAAAAGTCCAGTGCAGATGTTGCAGCTGTAAAAGTCCAGTGCAGATGTTGCAGCTGTAAAAGTCTCTACGAGGCACTGAAGTGTTTTCCAGAAACTGTGGCTCCTCTCCGCATCTCGCTAAGCCGGTCTGCCTCTCAACTAGGACCACGGCAGAATGAGCTGTACAGTCGCTAGGGAACCACTGGGCATCAGCGGCTTCTAGTCTGAGCAACAGAATTAGGACCAAGAAGTCTAAAACAAAATGACCCCAAGCAGACACTGGAAGTGCAGACAGAACCTCTTCAGACCAGAGGGAGGGCTGAGAGGCAGGAGAGCCACGTGCTTCATCTGAGCAGTGATCAGCATGGCCCCAGTGCAGATATCCACTGGCATTTACTGCAGTTCTTTAGAGAGATTAAACACCTGATGGAGAGGCGCGTCTCCGCCCGTCTCCACCCACATGCTGACCCCCCCCCCCCAACACACACACACACGTTGACCCCACACACACACACTGCTTTCACAGACATCGAGCAATTTTAGGTGTGAGCAGCTATTCCTAGTCATGCTGCTGAAGAGTCACCCACCCCACCCTGTAAGAGCCAGGTGTGTTGTGATGAAGGTGTGTGAGGGGCCTTAACGTTAGAGGTGTGTTACACACATGGGTCCTGACCCTGCACCTCACCCTGTAAGAGCCAGGTGTGTTGTGATGAAGGTGTGTGAGGGGCCTTAACGTTACAGGTGTGTTACACACACGGGTCCTGACCCTGCACCCCACCCTGTAAGAGCCAGGTGTGTTGTGATGAAGGTGTGCGAGAGGCCTTAACGTTACAGGTGTGTTACACACACGGGTCCTGACCCTGCACCCCACCTTGTAAGAGCCAGGTGTGTTGTGATGAAGGTGTGCGAGAGGCCTTAACGTTACAGGTGTGTTACACACACGGGTCCTGACCCTGCACGCCACCCTGTAAGAGCCAGGTGTGTTGTGATGAAGGTGTGCAAGAGGCCTTAACGTTACAGGTGTGTTACACACATGGGTCCTGACCCTGCACCCCACCTTGTAAGAGCCAGGTGTGTTGTGATGAAGGTGTGTGAGGGGCCTTAACGTTACAGGTGTGTTACACACACGGGTCCTGACCCTGCACCCCACCTTGTAAGAGCCAGGTGTGTTGTGATGAAGGTGTGTGAGGGGCCTTAACGTTACAGGTGTGTTACACACACGGGTCCTGACCCCTGCACGCCACTCTGGGAGGGCCTGGAGGTGCTGGGTTTGCGTTAGAGTGAACACATTTGACAAAAATCTATTGTTTCAGATACAAATAACATGCTAATTATTACATATTATTTCGTTACTGCATTAACATCTTCGTTAATGTCATTAGAGATTAATTTAAATGTCATTAGGGATCAATTTAAAAGTCATTAGGGTAAAGCTCAATTTCATCAGTGTGCTATCTTGACTGAGTTTAGTTGATGCTTTTTTTTTCAGGCTGGGTGTTTAACTGCCATTGGGCAGCGTTTCGCAATTACCCAGCATCTGGTTGTCCTCTGCCGAGGGTGATTATAGCCCGTGTGATGTCATTTCCACCCTCATTAGCATTTGTGCCAGCGAGGCCCTATGGGAGAACAGCTGTGACGTCACATCTCATCTCCCCAGACAACCATCCCCAACTGCGCCGCCCGCTTTGCACACGCGTCCAACAGGAGTGGTGCTGATGATCCGCTGAGGCGTCCTTAAAAATGCCCCATTACTGCTAATAACCCTTAATAATGCCCCATTACTGCCTGCTGTGAGTCACGAGTCCTGTTTACCGTCCCAGACCAACAGCTAGTAAACAAAATAACGACAGTAGTGCAATAGGTGAATTATCTCAGCGCTCACACTCAATTAATGTTTAACTATTATACTGGTCAAAGTTCTCATTTGTTTATTTTGCTAATGGTTAAACATGCTGGACACACACACACACTTTTTGTTTATTTTTTACTATATTTTACGTTCTTGTCTCTCCACTGAGAACAGCTGTTTCATGTCCTCTACACCAGTGTCATGTCACACACACACACACACACTAACACTTTGCTTGCACATGAATCCATGGTGGATCTCTATCCTAAATGTCCTGTTTCTCTGGAAACTTTATGTACATCACTACAATTTTTAACATCTCTAGTATGTATTGTAGGTATTTCAGTCTTGCTAGGTATTGCACTGTGTCTAATCTTATATTTTGTTGTCTTCTTTCTAGGCATCAGCACTAGCAACGGTTTATGGCAGTGCTTGACCTCAAGTAGTTTGGACTTAAACCTGTGTATACTAGATAGAGATGCATATTCTGACTGAACACATAGTACTTTTGTAAGTCGCTCTGGATAAGAGCGTCTGCTAAATGCCGTAAATGTAAATGTAAATGTAAATGTAGTATAATATATACATACATATGGTGTCTCAGCATGGAGGTGACCTTTGAACTGTTCTTGTGTCTGGCATGCACTGAAGCATGACAGAAGGTAAACAGAATTAGCCAATCACAAAGCACCATGGCAGTCTTGTTATAACAAAATTAATGTTATTTGTGCTTGAATCAACAGTTAATATATAAAACATGTCACGGGAGTGTCTCCCTCTGTGGTCAATTTAATGCTGTTTAATGTCTAATCAAGTTTCGGTTGTCAGATTGTATGCAGAGTAGATCTGAACAGTTGGGAGTTAAAGGGGTTTAATTGAACCTCAGCGTATAGCAGACAGAGTGCTGACGTGTTCACACTGTGTGTGGTGAGGCTCTGAATCCGACCAATCACCTGCCTTTGTTTCCCACAGCTACTGCTATTCACTGTATTGTGATTTACGTACTCTTCACACCTTTATATTGTGTATCAGCCGCATTGCTAGATGTCAGATGCTATTATTATTATTCTTATTATTATGTTTATACCAGAAGGTCAAAGCCTGATGAGATCAAAAGGTCATAATTGAGCTCTAGAAACGCCCTCTGACCAACATATTCACATTCATGAGTCTATGGCACTAAGCAGCTTAAATGTTGATTAAAAATAAATGAATAAAATATAAATAAAAACAGACACATCTGTTTATATAAACTTATTAATCACTTCACACTGATGCATCACAGTATTCATACCATTTTTAATGAGTCACCCTTTAATTCACTTTCTTGCATATTGTATTTTGTAGTGTGTGTATGACAAGGCTGCAGAGCAAGTGACCTTGAGCAATGAACCATATCCAGAAGCCTGGAGGCCCTGTGTGTGTGTGTGTGTGTGTGTGTGTGTGTCTGTACAGGAGGCCCTGTGTGTGTGTGTGTGTGTGTCTGTACAGGAGGCCCTGTGTGTGTGTGTGTGTGTGTCTGTACAGGAGGCCCTGTGTGTGTGTGTGTGTGTGTGTGTACAGGAGGCCCTGTGTGTGTGTGTGTGTGTGTGTGTGTGTGTGTGTGTGTGTGTGTGTGTGTGTTTACAGGAGGCCCTGTGTGTGTGTGTGTGTGTGTGTGTACAGGAGGCCCTGTGTGTGTGTGTGTGTGTGTGTGTGTGTACAGGAGGTGTGTGTGTGTGTGTGTGTGTGTGTGTGTGTGTGTGTGTACAGGAGGCCCTGTGTGTGTGTGTGTGTGTGTGTACAGGAGGCCCTGTGTGTGTGTGTGTGTGTGTGTGCGTGCAGGATGCCCTGTGTGTGTGTGTGTGTGTGTGTGTGTGTGTGTGTGCAGGATGCTCTGTGTGTGTGTGTGTGTATGTGTGTGTGTACAGGAGGCCCTGTGTGTGTGTGTGTGTGTGTGTGTGTGTGTGTGTGTGTGTGCGTGCAGGATGCCCTGTGTGTGTGTGTGTGTGTGTGTGTGTGTGTGTGTACAGGAGGCCCTGTGTGTGTGTGTGTGTGTCTGTACAGGAGGCCCTGTGTGTGTGTGTGTGTGTGTGTACAGGAGGCCCTGTGTGTGTGTGTGTGTGTGTACAGGAGGCCCTGTGTGTGTGTGTGTGTGTGTGTGTGTGCGTGCAGGATGCCTGTGTGTGTGTGTGTGTGTGTACAGGAGGCCCTGTGTGTGTGTGTGTGTGTGTGTGCGTGCAGGATGCCCTGTGTGTGTGTGTGTGTGTGTGTGTGTACAGGAGGCCCTGTGTGTGTGTGTGTGTGTGTGTGTGTGTGTGCGTGCAGGATGCCCTGTGTGTGTGTGTGTGTGTGTGTGCGTGCAGGAGGCCCTGTGTGTCTCCCTGCATCAGGAGAGCCTTTTAATTACTATAGCAGTAATTCCCTTCTAACCCGGTACTACTGCAGTAGTAATAATGCATTATAGTACATTATAGTGCAGTACTGATATTGGAGAAGGTTGTTATATGTATATGTATATGTACGTGTATATGTATATGTATGTGTATATGTATATATGTATATACAGTATATGTATATGTATCCACTACACAGTGACACGTGTTCTGTTCAGATGTTCACTACACAGTGACACGTGTTCTGTTCAGATGTTCAATACACAGTGACACGTGTCCAGCTCAGATGTTCACTACACAGTGACACGTGTTCTGATGACTCAGGACTTGCATGGGATCCTGCCAATTCCTATAAATGATAGGATTCCAAATCCTATAATGAAGTAAAAAATAATGCAGGCTGGTTTTATCCATGTGATGCTAGGCACATCGTAATTGCAATATAACTGTGCATGAAACATGGTTTCAACCAGTTGGAATATGGTAATTAATCTCATTCAGCCATTCTCAGGAGCCACACACATTAAAGGCCAGTGAGGGTAAATTCTGCACTGTGGCAGTGACCATGTGTCACAGCAGAGCTCAACACTACCTTTATGCACATAACCCAGCATCACACACACACACACTAACCAACATACAAAATACACTTTCCATACTTAGATAAGTCCAGGGTGCTCACACTGTTCTGTGGACTGTTCTCTATGCTGTTCTGTGGACTGTTCTCTAGGTTGTTCTGTGGACTGTTCTCTAGGCTGTTATGTGGACTGTTCTCTAGGTTGTTCTGTGGACTGTTCTCTAGGTTATGTGGACTGTTCTCTAGGCTGTTCTGTGGACTGTTCTCTAGGCTGTTCTGTGGACTGTTCTCTAGGATGTTATGTGAACTGTTCTCTAGGCTGTTCTGTGGACTGTTCTCTAGGATGTTATGTGAACTGTTCTCTAGGCTGTTCTGTGGACTGTTCTCTAGGCTGTTCTGTGGACTGTTCTCTAGGCTGTTCTGTGGACTGTTCTCTTGGCTGTTCTGTGGACTGTTCTCTAGGCTGTTCTGTGGACTGTTCTCTAGGCTGTTCTGTGGACTGTTCTCTAGGCTGTTCTGTGGACTGTTCTCTAGGCTGTTCTGTAGACTGTTCTCTAGGTTGTTCTGTGGACTGTTCTCTAGGCTGTTCTGTAGACTGTTCTCTAGGTTGTTCTGTGGACTGTTCTCTAGGCTGTTCTGTGGACTGTTCTCTTGGCCGTTCTGTGGATTGTTCTCTAGGCTGTTCTGTGGACTGTTCCCTGCTCAGCATTACAGTTTTTAAGACTCTGAAACAGAGTCTCAATCTCAACCTCCATCCCCTCTCTGAGCTGTTCCTGCTGTTCAGAATACACAACCCAACCTCAGGGCTCCAAACACTCATCCTTAGATCTGAACTGTAACATTCTTGTATTGCATGTACAAATGTAGCGTTAGTGCCGTCGTAATCATGCGAACCTCAGTGTCAATCCACCACTGTGACCTTTGTTTCTATATTATGTTTATTGGATTTGTATTCACTATTTTATTGATTATTTTTATTGATTATTTCTGTGTGTCATGCTGTCCATGGTGAACCTGAGGAGGATTGGATGGCTGTTTGGAAGGTTCAGTCTGAAACAACCAATCACAGCCCTCGGTTGCTGGATGGCTTATGTTCAGGTAATTCAACCTCCTGGATCTTGATACTGTGAGCACTGAAATAAAAGCCTGACACAGTGCCATCCTATTTTGGACGTTTGGGAGGAGATGCTCCTGTGTGAGCATCTACATCCCTGTTTATGGGCTCATGCCTTTTACATCCGTGACATCAGAGAAAGAGAGGGAGGGATGGAGGGAGAGAGGGAGGGAGGGAGGGAAAGTGAGAGAAGGACATCGAGAGTGAGGATGAGGGACAGAGAAATACAGAGAGAGATAGAGTGAGATAGAATGAGAGAGATAGATTTCTTCATCTGTGTACATGTTACTGTTTGTGTACATGGTGGTACTGTTTATGCACACGTTAGTGTTTCTGAGAAATGGTTTGGTGATGCAACAGGATTCCATCATGCCTATTAAACTCATTTAAATTGAAGAAAATTTGAAAGAGAAAGAGAGACAGGAAGAGAGGGAGAGAGAGAGAAAGAGAGAGAGAGGGAGAGAGAGAGGGAGGGAAAGAGAGAGAGAATGCTGAAGCTAAAAAGTGAATAGAGGGAATAGGTGAAAAAGAAAAAAATGTATGAGAGGGAGGTTGATATGGTGGAGTGGGAGGTAAAAACTATTCATAGCAGAACTCTGTGTGTGTGTGTGTGTGTCTGCTATAGGTGAATTCTTAACACTCTTTCTGTGTGCAAACCACACAGTAAACTCTCCATGTTCATTTTGAAGTTGTGTGGTGAACTCAGTAATGCAGAATCCCCCAAATTCTGATGTATAGCTTCCTGCTCAGGGAGGTACAGCATCCTGCTGGAGGAGGTCAAACTTCCTGCTGGAGGAGGTACAACTTCCTGCTGGGGGAGGTACAACTTCCTGCTGGAGGAGGTACAACCTCCTGCAGGGGGAGGTACGACTTCCTGCTCAGTGAGGCTGACATTTCTTGAACAAACCCAAAACTACAGAAAAAGCGATTCACAGGAAGCAGAAAAGCTTCTGAGAAACTACAATCTAAGTATAATAAATAAATCTCCATTACTGGAGCCCTGTAGGAGAGTCTCTGTTCCTGGTACCTGCACACGCGCTCAGGTCTGTCGGGACACACGTGCACCGTGGCGCTGGGTCCGTGCAGTTCTCCTGCGCTGCCTCGGAGGCGCTGTTGGCTCCTCTGATAAAGGGATTAGTGATCTGTTTAAACTTTCATTGTTTCATCTCGCAGTGGGATGCATTACGTGTTTGGTAAACAAGGCATCTAGGGTATATAATCTGAGGGAACAAACAGCGGTATACATTACCATAAACGTGTGCATCACCCACCTCGGCCTGCGATTAATGATGTCTCTATGGACGGGCTGTGTGGCCCACAGAGTAACACACACCACACAATGCACACTGGCGTAGGCCTAACTAATCAATCCATGACAACACAATGCCATGACACCAGGGTCAATTGGTTCATTGTGATGGTGCAATACAGATCAGCTTCACCGACCATAATGAATCATTTTTATCAAGAAAACTAAATTTAGAACTGAAACTGATCTTTCTGACTTGCTGCAGCAGTGTTTTAAAAGATTTGGGGAAATAAATCATTTTAATTTCAACTACATTTCCCATGATCTCTTGTGGCTCAGTCTAATGCTGTAGGGGAATCACAGTGAGGAGACTGAAGCTGGTAGTTTATCATCATAAACAGTCATGTCTGCCTGCAACATGTTGGGAAGCACTGACTCCTACTGCATTATGGCTAACAGCCCAGCATTCTGGAAGCACACACACACACACACACACACACACACACTAACTAACTAACTATGTGTGACATACCTTAAAAGCTGAACAAAAATGAATGGTTACATTTTAATGGACTTTTTGAAATGGGTTTGGTGGTAGCAGTTATGGGCCTAGAGAGAGAGACACAGAGAGAGAGAAAGATAGAGAGAGAGAGAGAGGGCGGGAGAGAGAGGGGGAGAAAGAGAGAGAGAAAGAGAGATAGAAAGAGGGAGAGAGAGAGTGGGAGAGAGAGAGGGAGAAATAGAGAGAGAGAGAGAGAGAGAGAAAGAGGGAGAGAGAGAGAAAGAGGGAGAGAGAGATGAAGAGGGAGAGAGAGATGAAGAGGGAGAGATAATGAATGTAATCTACTCTATTTACACTTTGACAGCCTCTCCAACAGCTCCAGTGTTACTGGAACCCAAAGAGCATTTGCATTGATGTTGTGCTGAGTCCTCACTACACACACCCCCGTGTGTGAGCTGTCCTCACTACACACCCCACCCCGTGTGTGAGCTGTCCTCCTCACTACACACCCCACCCCGTGTGTGAGCTGTGTGAGCTGTCCTCCTCACTACACACCCCCCCCCCTTGTGTGGGCTGTCCCCCTCCTCACACACACCCCACCCCCGTGTGTGAGCTGTCCTCCTCACTACACACCCCACCCCCGTGTGTGAGCTGTCCTCCTCACTACACACCCCACCCCCGTGTGTGAGCTGTCCTCCTTCCTCACTACACACCCCACCCCCGTGTGTGAGCTGTCCTCCTCACTACACACCCCACCCCGTGTGTGAGCTGTCCTCCTCACTACACACCCCACCCCCGTGTGTGAGCTGTCCTCCTCACTACACACCCCACCCCGTGTGTGAGCTGTCCTCCTCACTACACACCCCACCCCCGTGTGTGAGCTGTCCTCCTCACTACACACCCCACCCCGTGTGTGAGCTGTCCTCCTCACTACACACCCCACCCCGTGTGTGAGCTGTCCTCCTCACTACACACCCCACCCCCGTGTGTGTGAGCTGTCCTCCCCACCCACCCCACCCCGTGTGTGAGCTGTCCTCCTCACACACACCCCACCCCGTGTGTGAGCTGTCCTCCTCACTACACACCCCACCCCGTGTGTGAGCTGTCCTCCTCACTACACACCCCACCCCCGTGTGTGAGCTGTCCTCCTCACTACACACCCCCCCCCCCGTGTGTGAGCTGTCCTCCTCACTACACACCCCACCCCGTGTGTGAGCTGTCCTCCTCACTACACACCCCACCCCGTGTGTGAGCTGTCCTCCTCACTACACACCCCACCCCCGTGTGTGAGCTGTCCTCCTCACTACACACCCCACCCCGTGTGTGAGCTGTCCCCCCCTGTGTGAGCTGTCCTCCTCACTACACACCCCCCCCCCGTGTGTGAGCTGTCCTCCTCACTACACCCCCCCCCGTGTGTGAGCTGTCCTCCTACACACCCCACCCCCACCCCCCCCCCCGTGTGTGAGCTGTCCTCCTCACTACACACCCCACCCCGTGTGTGAGCTGTCCTCCTCACTACACACACCCCTACACCCCCCCCGTGTGTGAGCTGTCCTCCTCACTACACACCCCACCCCCGTGTGTGAGCTGTCCTCCTCACTACACACCCCACCCCGTGTGTGAGCTGTCCTCCTCACTACACACCCCACCCCCGTGTGTGAGCTGTCCTCCTCACTACACACCCCACCCCGTGTGTGAGCTGTCCTCCTCACTACACACCCCACCCCCCCCCGTGTGTGAGCTGTCCTCCTCACTACACACCCCACCCCGTGTGTGAGCTGTCCTCCTCACTACACACCCCACCCCGTGTGTGAGCTGTCCTCACTACACACCCCACCCCGTGTGTGAGCTGTCCACACCCCACCCCCGTGTGTGAGCTGTCCTCCTCACTACACACCCCACCCCCGTGTGTGAGCTGTCCTCCTCACTACACACCCCCCCCCCGTGTGTGAGCTGTCCTCCTCACTACACACCCCACCCCCGTGTGTGAGCTGTCTTCCTCACTACACACCCCCCACCCCGTGTGTGAGCTGTCCTCCTCACTACACACCCCACCCCGTGTGTGAGCTGTCCTCACTACACACCCCACCCCCCGTGTTAGCTGTTCTCCTCACTACACACCCCCCCCCCCGTGTGTGAGCTGTCCTCCTCACTACACCCCACCCCGTGTGTGAGCTGTCCTCCTCACCCACCCCACCCCGTGTGTGAGCTGTCCTCCTCACTACACACCCCACCCCGTGTGTGTGACTGTGTCCTCCTCACTACACCCCACCCCCCGTGTGTGAGCTGTCCTCCTCCCCCCCCCCCCGTGTGTGAGCTGTCCTCCTCACTACACCCCCCACCCCGTGTGTGAGCTGTCCTCCTCACTACACACCCCACCCCGTGTGTGAGCTGTCCTCCTCACTAC
>JAGXOD010000017.1:132500-192500 GCA_020368025.1 Brachyhypopomus occidentalis
ATCATGAGGCAGAGCACTGACCAGCACGTGACCAGCACGTGACCAGCACTGACCAGCACGTGACCAGCACTGACCAGCACGTGACCAGCACGTGACCAGCACTGACCAGCACGTGACCAGCACTGACCAGCACTGACCAGCACGTGACCAGCACTGACCAGCACTGACCAGCACTGACAAGCACTGACCAGCACGTGACCAGCACTGACCAGCACTGACCAGCACGTGACCAGCACTGACCAGCACCTGACCAGCACGTGACCAGCCTCTTTCTGGGGCAGCACGCATCCCCAGGGGTAATGCAGACCTGAACATTGGATGTCTATCCCAAAGACAAATGGATCGTTGATATGTCAAAGAAACAGGAAATGTAGTGTGTACATGTCAAATCTAGATATCTAACAGAGACAAAACAACAGATGGCTAAGATTACACACCTGTGGCGAATGTAGCAAACACAGGCCGGATAAACATGATCACGGAGGTCCCCCATGTTTTCATGCTGTTGCTGAGAGTTTTATTTCAGAGGTAGAGTCCTGAATCACCAAACCTCTCCGCACAAGCAGATGCACAATTAACACAAAGGAGAAGAGTCAATAACTACACGTCCTCTGGCATTCTGAGACCTGTTTCTATTACCAGGGCCTGGCACATTTACACACAGGTCTGTGTGAAGAGTGAGATGGAGTGAGTGTGAGGGGGGGTTATGGGGGGTTTTCAGGGGGCAGGTGGGTGGGACGTGTGTGTGTGGTGTGTCAGCGACACACAGCGTGGTGTGCACTGACTCGTAGATTGCCACCAGAAGGAACGTTTTCATTTGTGCTGTCGACACAGATCTCGACATCATTCACACTAAGAACCTGCATCACATAATAAAAGTGCACCACTGTTAACCTGCGCGAGTGACATGTCCTCTTACTGGTGTGCTTTAAGTTGCGCGAGTGACATGTCCTCTTACTGGTGTGGGCAGTGACATGTCCTCTTACTGGTGTGGTTTAACTGCGCGAGTGACATGTCCTCTTACTGGTGCCGAGTGACATGTCCTCTTACTAGTGTGGTTTAACCTGCGCGAGTGACATGTCCTCTTACTGGTGTGCTTTAAGTTGCGCGAGTGACATGTCCTCTTACTGGTGTGGTTTAACCTGCGCGAGTGACATGTCCTCTTACTGGTGTGGTTTAACTTGCGAGTGACATGACTGGTGTGGACATGTCCTCTTACTGGTGTGGTTTAACTTGCGCGAGTGACATGTCCTCTTACTGGTGTGGTTTAACTTGCGCGAGTGACATGTCCTCTTACTGGTGTGGTTTAACTTGCGCGAGTGACATGTCCTCTTACTGGTGTGGTTTAACTTGCGCGAGTGACATGTCCTCTTACTGGTGTGGTTTTACTTGCGCGAGTGGCATGTCCTCTTACTGGTTTTTCTCACTGGGAGCACTCTCTGCGAGTCCATCCGCTGAGCAGCGAGTGTTTCATTACTGTCATTACTACGTCAGCCAATCGCTACGTCAGCCAATCGCTACGATGCACCGAGGTGCGTTTACAGAATTTGTGCTGCTTTCATCAGCGTCTTAAGAACATCTTCCCGCCAGAGTTATTTAGTGAGGCTCTAACACTAAAGCGCACTGTGTGTTAGGGTTTTACAGTGAGGCTCTGACACTAAAGCGCACTGTGTGTTAGGGTTTTACAGTGAGGCTCTGACACTAAAGCGCACTGTGTTAGGGTTTTACAGTGAGGCTCTGACACTAAAGCGCACTGTGTGTTAGGGTTTTACAGTGAGGCTCTGACACTAAAGCGCACTGTGTGTTAGGGTTTTACAGTGAGGCTCTGACACTAAAGCGCACTGTGTGTTAGGGTTTTACAGTGAGGCTCTGACACTAAAAGCGCACTGTGTGTTAGGGTTTTACAGTGAGGCTCTAACACTAAGCGCACTGTGTGTTAGGGTTTTTTACAGTGAGGCTCTAACACTAAAGCGCACTGTGTGTTAGGGTTTTACAGTGAGGCTCTGACACTAAAGCGCACTGTGTGTTAGGGTTTTACAGTGAGGCTCTAACACTAAAGCGCACTGTGTGTTAGGGTTTTACAGTGAGGCTCTGACACTAAAGCGCACTGTGTGTTAGGGTTTTACAGTGAGGCTCTGACACTAAAGCGCACTGTGTGTTAGGGTTTTACAGTGGTGCAATGGCAGACTGAAGGGAGACAGATCAGAAACTGGTAAAAGTTTACAAGCAAATCACAGACAGATGAAAGACAGACTGCAGACAGATCACAGACAGACTGTAGTTAGCTCACAGACAGACTGTAGTTAGCTCACTGACAGACTGTAGTTAGCTCACTGACAGACTGTAGTTAGCTCACAGACAGACTGTAGTTAGCTCACATACAGACTGTAGTTAGCTCACAGACAGACTGTAGTTAGCTCACATACAGACTGTAGTTAGCTCACTGACAGACTGTAGTTAGCTCACAGACAGACTGTAGTTAGCTCACATACAGACTGTAGTTAGCTCACAGACAGACTGTAGTTAGCTCACTGACAGACTGTAGTTAGCTCACTGACAGACTGTAGTTAGCTCACAGACAGACTGTAGTTAGCTCACATACAGACTGTAGTTAGCTCACAGACAGACTGTAGTTAGCTCACTGACAGACTGTAGTTAGCTCACAGACAGACTTTAGTTAGCTCACAGACAGAGCGAATGCATATTGTAGAATGATCACAAACAAACTACTGTCAGACTACAGACTGTTTGCTGACAGATTGCAGACAGGTCTGGTGCAGATTACAGATGGATTACAGATGGATTACAGATGGATTACAGATTACCCTCTCGTGTGTTTGAGCATTATTTGGTCTTTCCTTTCCTATGTCTCTATCTGTCGTTTATTCTGTCTCTTCCTACTCTGATTCCCTCTCTCACAGTGTCACGCTTTTGCCTCTCTGGCATTATGGTTCCCATGGCAACAGTGCCATGTGCTAGGGGTTTAGTTTCTGTTCTTGTCTCTGCTCTGGGTGCATGCCCCGCCCCTTTTGGTGCTCACCTGTGTCTTATGGTGCTCACCTCTCTCGTGCATCATCAGTTTCATCTGTCTCTCAGGGTGTGAGTGGGGTTGAGTGGTGGGGCAGTGTTGGGGCAGTGGTGGGGCAGTGTGGGGGTAAATCTGACCTCTCAGAACTATGCCACATACAGCTGCATTGTGCAGTTGCTTGAAACGAATGTGTGTGGGTGTGTGTGTGTGTGTGTGTATGTGAGAAAACATAGAGCTGTGTGTTATTGTGCTTGTGGGTGTGTGTGTGTTTGGGGGGGGGGGGGTATGTGTGGGTGTGTATACATGGAGCTGTGCAGTGTGTGTGTGTGTGTGTATGTATGTGTAAGTGTGTATACATTAAACTGTGTGTTTGTGTGTGTTGTCTGCATGTGAGCTGTGTTCCTGAGGCCCCTACAGTAAGGTAACGGTAATGGTGATGGTCCACTTGATTGGCCTTAAACCAATCAGAGACGCAGCTGTTCCATTACCCAGAGATGCTAATCACAGGCAGGACCCAGGCCTGGACACAAGCCTCCACCTGCTTCAAGCCGCCGTCTCGGAGCAGAACGAGACATGCGGACGTCCAGAAGGGGACACGCCACCTGTGTCCCCTGCTCACTGAGCTGACTGCCAGGATATTACATGTTATCTGCATTCTTTGCCATTGCAGAAGGACCCTGAAGAGCAAATTATTATTTTCATTGAATTGATATCAGAACTACAAACGTATATGAAAGAACAGAGGCAGAGACAGCAAAGCAGTAACCACCAGCATGCGCTGCATACTGTCCATGAGAGGGAGAGAGAGAGAAGGGAGGAAGGGAGAGGGAGAGAGAGAGAGAGGGACTGAGAGAAAGAGAGAGTGGAACAGTAAGAGGACAGAAATGACATCACTAATCATTCCCCATGCACCTGCTGCCACACACACAGCTGTTTCAATTATAAATGGATCTCACACACACACACACACACACACACACACACCCAACCTCCTTCAAGTTAGCAAAAGGTTTGATGATGCGGGAGAGATTAAAGACAGAAACTTACCTTCAATTTCCCCACACAGAGTGCACTGAGACTCTGTGACAGGAGACGGCAGGGAAGGCATGGAGAAAGGAGAGAGAGCAAACGTGACACTATGACACTTACCGTCACGTCAACGTGACACTACCACACTTACCATCACGTCAACGTGACACTACCACAGTTACTGTCACGTCAACGTGACACTACTACACTTACTGCCACGTTAACGTGACACTATCACAGTTACTGTCACGTCAACGTGACACTACTACACTTACTGCCACGTTAACGTGACACTATCACACTTGCCGCCACGTCAACATGACACTACCACACTTGCAGTCACGTCAACGTGACACTACCACACTTGCCGTCACGTCAACGTGATGCTACAACACCTACCAACACGTGAAACGATGCTACGAGACCTACAGCCAGTGACGTTAATGCAATGCTACAATGCCTACAGTCATGTCAACACAAGGCTACGACACCTACAGTCACATCAATGTGCTGCTATGACACCTACAGGTAGTAACCTCAACGTGATGCTACGACACATAGTTAGTCACACCAACACGATGCTACAAGGTGTTTAGGTAACCATGTCAACACAATGCTACAACACCTACAGGCAGTCACATCAATGCTACGCTACAACTCCATCAGGGAGTCAGCGCAACGCTACGAAACCCACAGGCTATCAAGTCAGCGTGATGCTACAAACACCTACAGGAGGTCACATCAACGCAATGTTACATGACCTACAGTTAATCACGCCAACGCAATGCTGAGATCCACAGGCGTCATGTCAACGTAACACTACGACACCTACAGAAGATCATGTCAACGTAACACTATGACACCTACAGAAGATCATGTCAACGTGATGCTACGACACTTACAGGAGATCATGTCAACGTGACGCTACGACACCTACAGAAGATCATGTCAACGTGACGCTACGACACCTACAGAAGATCATGTCAACGTGACGCTACGACACCTACAGGAGATCATGTCAACGTAACCCCACGACACCTACAGGACTCCACAGCAGCTCTCGCTCAGTACTGGTGCTCTTACCTCAACAGAGAGCTTCTCCAGAAATGAGGAGCTCAAAGGAAAGACACAGACATGAGCTCAGAGTTGTCCTGACAAATATGAACGTCTGTTGGTGTGTGTCAGTGTTGGAGAAACATCACTACTAACAGGGTAGAACAAGTCTTCTTACTGATGGCATCAGGCTCACACAGATTCACTGGGGTGCAGGTCTATACTGGGAAACCTGGATTCAGGTCTAGATTGGGGGACTGGGGCACAGGTCTAGACTGGGGTACAGGTCTAGACTGGGAGACAGGGGTACAGGTCTAGACTGGGGTACATGTCTAGACTGGGTGACAAGTCTAGACTGGGGAACCTTGGTACAGGTCTAGACTGAGGAACAAGTCTAGACTGGAAGGGGGACAAGGCAAGACTGGGGGAGTGGGGACTGGGGTACAGGTTGAGACTGAGGGACACAGCTAAACTGGGGGACTAGAGTCCAGGTCTAGACTCGGGTACAGGTCTAGACTGGGGGACTGGGGTACAGGTCTAGACTCGGGTGCAGGTCTAGACTGGGGGACTAGGGTACAGGTCTAGACTCGGGTGCAGGTCTAGACTGGGGGACTGGGGTACAGGTCTAGACTCGGGTGCAGGTCTAGACTGGGGGACTGGCCAGTCTTCACTCACTCCACTAACGCCACCTTCAGGGCGAACGAGAGTAGGTGGGGTGAACCAACCCAGTTATGACAATATGTACAGGAATAACCTGAGGACTCCAGCACACACAAACTCACACACATCTTACAATAACAGTAGTGAACAGTATTTCTGACAGAACAAGAGGTGCTGCCCACCAGGCTGTTTACTAAAGCACGTTAGACCATTACCTGCATCTGAGAGGAGCTCAACACGCAGACAAAATGAAATTAGCTTTTTAAAAATTAAGAGACTTTGGGAGAGCACAACACTGGTCGTACACGTTATCTCACTCTGAGGGCAAAAGCTCTCTGTGGCCTTTCAGTCACAGAGACAGAGCGCTGACAGATGGACACACACTGTCACATTTCAATTTTAAAATATTAAACATTACAATAAATTATTCTTTCCACAAATTACCTCCAAAATGAAGCATTACTTAGTTTACACAGTTAGGTGCGTCTAGTTACAAACAACACAAAGCAGAGCAGTCTGACAAGGTCTCGCGAGGATTTACCACGCAGGCATTAAAAGCTGTTGCTCTTTACACTGTGGGCACTCTTTACACTGTGGGCACTCTTTACACTGTGGGCACTCTTTACACTATGGGCACTCTTTACACTGTGGGCACTCTTTAAACAGGGTACTCTTTACACTGTGGGCACTCTTTAAACAGGGTACTCTTTACACTGTGGGCACTCTTTACACTGTGGGCACTCTTTAAACAGGGTACTCTTTACACTGTGGGCACTCTTTACACTATGGGCACTCTTTAAACAGGGTACTCTTTACACTGTGGGCACTCTTTATACTATGGGCACTCTTTACACTGTGGGCACTCTTTACACTATGGGCACTCTTTAAACAGGGTACTCTTTACACTGTGGGCACTCTTTACACTATGGGCACTCTTTACACTGTGGGCACTCTATACACTATGGGCACTCTTTAAACAGGGTACTCTTTACACTGTGGGCACTCTTTACACTATGGGCACTCTTTAAACAGGGTACTCTTTACACTATGGGCACTCTTTAAACAGGGTACTCTTTACACTGTGGGCACTCTTTACACTCTGGGCACACTTTACACTGTGGGCACTCTTTAACAGGGTACTCTTTACACTATGGGCACTCTTTAAACAGGGTACTCTTTACACTATGGGCACTCTTTAAACAGGGTGTTCTTTACTGTGGGCACTCTACACTCTGGGCACACTTTACACTGTGGCCCTCTTTACACTGTGGTCACTCTTTACATTGAGTTGATTAATTCACTGTGGTCTTTCATTTGCAAACAATTCATTTTCCCTTTGAATCTCACATTTGTTAGCTCACTGTTGCGAACCGAATCCAACCATTCCCAGCGGTCCCAGAGTTCACAGAGTGTAGAGCCAAATAGTTTAATTCCATGAATGACTTCAGACTACAGGGTTGAGATGTGAGTGTGACATAACCCTAACCCAGATTACAGGGTAGAGATGTGAGTGTGACATAACCGTAACCCAGATTACAGGGTAGAGATGTGAGTGTGACATAACCCTAACCCAGATTACAGGGTAGAGATGTGAGTGTGACATAACCGTAACCCAGATTACAGGGTAGAGATGTGAGTGTGACATAACCGTAACTCAGATTACAGGGTAGAGATGTGAGTGTGACATAACCGTAACTCAGATTACAGGGTAGAGATGTGAGTGTGACATAACAACCTACTCGTGAGGTTGGCATGATGTTGTGAAACTCTGTGGCAGGTCTTTCACAGACGTTCCCCTCTGAGCATAGACCTCCTATTCTGAGCACAGACCTTCCTCTCTGAGAATAGACCTCCCACTCTGAGCACAGACCTTCCTCTCTGAGAATAGACCTCCCACTCTGAGCACAAACCTTCCTCTCTGAGAATAGACCTCCCACTCTGAGCACAGACCTTCCTCTCTGAGCATAGACCTCCCACTCTGAGCACAGACCTTCCTCTCTGAGAGTAGACCTCCCACTCTGAGCACAGACCTTCTCCTCTGCCACCTTTCTCTATCATCACATTGTCAGTTGTGTAATTTACGTATTCACACACATTCAGAGCCACACACACAGTAAATCGTGTCATGGACAGATTCACACTCAGCAGTTCTTGAGCATCTTGCTGTGAGTAGAGCACCGCTGGAGAACAGAAAGAACACTGATTACCAGAGCATGTAAAAGCACAAAGAGGGCTTAACCTCCCCTCAGCCCACGCGCCTGCACACACACACACACTGTTAAATGGAGAGGACAGCTTAGAAAAGAGGGAAAATGTACTAGTTTAATTACGAGTTGTCTCTTCTCATTCTCAGCTATATATATTTGAAGAGCACAGCCAATTGCTTTCATTAGTCTGGCAAGCGTGTGTGTAAAAGTGAGACGTGTGGAAGTTCAGCTGAGTCAGTTGTGGAGAGAAGGGGACCTGCACACTACACAGAGTCCTGCTAGCCAAACACCTGCACTGGGCTCCTCAGGCACAACCTCCCTAAACACAAACACACACAGTACTAAACACCTACCCTACCTAAACACAAACACACAGTACTAAACACCTACCCTACCTAAACACAAACACACAGTAGTAAACACCTTCCCTACCTAAACACAAACACACAGTAGTAAACACCTTCCCTACCTAAACACTAACACACTTCCGTAGCACATGCACAAAAAACAACACAGAAAAGATGAATATGACATGTGTATTTGCAATGTTTGGGCAAATGTTTGTGATGTTTGGGTGAGTGTTTGCAGTGCTTGGGTGAGTGTTTGGAGTGCTTGGATAAGGGTTTGTGATGTATTGGTTGGTACAATGTTTGCGTGAGTGTGATGCTTGGGTGGGTGTTTGTGATGTATGGGTGAGTGTGATGTATGGGTGTTTGTGATGTTTGGGTGGGTGTTTGTGATGCTTGGGTGGGTGTGTGTGATGTATGGGTGAGTGTGATGTATGGGTGTTTGTGATGTTTGGGTGGGTGTTTGTGATGCTTGGGTGTTTGTGAAGCTTGGGTGGGTGTTTGTGATGCTTGGGTGGGTGTTTGTGATGCTTGGGTGGGTGTTTGTGATGTTTGGGTGGGTGTTTGTGATGCTTGGGTGTTTGTGAAGCTTGGGTGGGTGTTTGTGATGCTTGGGTGGGTGTTTGTGATGTTTGGCTGGGTGTTTGTGATGTTTGGGTGGGTGTTTGTGATGCTTGGGTGGGTGTTTGTGATGCTTGGGTGGGTGTTTGTGATGTTTGGCTGGGTGTTTGTGATGCTTGGGTGGGTGTTTGTGATGTATGTTTGGCTGGGTGTTTGTGATGTTTGGGTGGGTGTTTGTGATGTTTGGGTGGGTGTTTGTGATGTTTGGCTGGGTGTTTGTGATGTTTGGGTGGGTGTTTGTGATGTTTTGGGTGTTTGTGATGCTTGGGTGGGTGTTTGTGATGTTTGGGTGGGTGTTTGTGATGTTTGGCTGGGTGTTTGTGATGTTTGGGTGGGTGTTTGTGATGCTTGGGTGGGTGTTTGTGATGTTTGGGTGGGTGTTTGTGATGCTTGGGTGGGTGTTTGTGATGTTTGGCTGGGTGTTTGTGATGCTTGGGTGGGTGTTTGTGATGTTTGGGTGGGTGTTTGTGATGTTTGGGTGGGTGTTTGCAAACTCTGATGAGCTGCATTATCAAATGTAGATCCACCTCCCTGGGCCTCACATACTTTAGCAGGTAGCCAAGTGTTTAAGCAGCTCTGTTAACGAGGGCTTCCGTAATTAACTCCAGCATTTGCATATTAGCTCCGTGCGCTCCCAGTTTGAGTCTTGGCAGCGTGCGAGCCGCGCGTGTCAGAGCGATGATGCACGTGAGCTGTTCTCGTCTCACTTTCTCTCCTTTGCTGTTGGTTATTTTCTGCTTTTCTTTCCAGGCACATGAAAACTTTCTTTAGCACAACGCTAACGGCAGCAGCTAAAAATGACACGTTATTATGTCACAGTGAAAAAACAAGACTTGAAGACAAAAACCCTTCAACTTTGTTTATTCACTTGTTCTAAAGTTAAATGCAATAACGAAATCATCAAAGACACATTCATATAGTTTAAACAAGAAAAAGAAAAGAAACATTGCATGACTTAAAAGACCTCTAGGGGGCAGCATTTCTGATCGTCTATGTATATACACACAGACACACAATGACACCATTTCACAAAAATAGATGCAATCACACTCCTGCACACACACACACACAAATGAACCTCTGCATGCAGACACACAAAATCACACTGCCACACAGACATACAATCACACCCCTGCACACACACATAATCACACACCCCTGCACACACACAATCACACCCCTGCACACACACATAATCACACACCCCTGCACACACACAATCACACCCCTGCACACACACATAATCACACACCCCTGCACACACACAATCACACCCCATTATATTCCTGCACACAGACCCACACAATTCCACCTGTATATGCAGATACACACAATCACATCCCTGCACACACACACACACGCACACACACACACTACCACACAAATGTAAGAAAGTATGTGTGTGTGCATGTGCTGACTACACACCTGGCCCTTAGCACTTCACCATTAGCAGGACATACACACCTGGCCCTTAGCACTTCACCATTAGCAGGACATACACACCTGGCCCTTAGCACTTCACCATTAGCAGGACATACACACCTGGCCCTTAGCACTTCACCATTAGCAGGACATACACACCTGGCCCTTAGCACTTCACCATTAGCAGGACATACACACCTGGCCCTTAGCACTTCACCATTAGCAGGACATACACACCTGGCCCTTAGCACTTCACCATTAGCAGGACATACACACCTGGCCCTTAGCACTTCACCATTAGCAGGACATACACACCTGGCCCTTAGCACTTCACCATTAGCAGGACATACACACCTGGCCCTTAGCACTTCACCATTAGCAGGACATACACACCTGGCCTTTGGCTTCACCTGGCATCCACACCTGGATGGCTTTCTGATTTATATGTCTAATAAACTCAGTTCTGTCATCTCATAGTTGTTAGAGTAGTGTGTGTGTGTGTGTGTGTGTGTAAGCTTATTGGCCAAGAGTGTTGACTCCGCTGTGACTGTAGCTCAGACTGAGGCAGCTGGGTAGTGGCACTTGGACTGGTGTCCTGAGATGAGAACCCTCTACCAGCCCTACCACCCTAGCCTAGCCCTAACCTCTACCAGCCCTACCACCCTAGCCTAGCCCTAACCTCTACCAGCCCTACCACCCTAGCCCTAACCTCTACCAGCCCTACCACCCCTAGCCTAGCTTAACCTCTACCAGCCCACCACCCCCTACCACCTCTACCAGCCCTACCACCCTAGCGCTAACCTCTACCAGCCCTACCACCCTAGCGCTAACCTCTACCAGCCCTACCACCCTAGCGCTAACCTCTACCAGCCCCTAACCCTAGCCTTAGCCCTAACTCTACCAGCCCTACCACCCTAGCCCTAACCTCTACCAGCCCTACCACCCTAGCCTAGCCCTAACCTCTACCAGCCCTACCACCCTAGCTTAGCCCTAACCTCTACCAGCCCTACCACCCTAGCTTAGCCCTAACCTCTACCAGCCCTACCACCCTAGCCTAGCCCTAACCTCTACCAGCCCTACCACCCTAGCCTAGCCCTAACCTCTACCAGCCCTACCACCCTAGCCTAGCCCTAACCTCTACCAGCCCTACCACCCTAGCCTAGCCCTAACCTCTACCAGCCCTACCACCCTAGCTTAGCCCTAACCTCTACCAGCCCTACCACCCTAGCCTAGCCCTAACCTCTACCAGCCCTACCACCCTAGCCTAGCCCTAACCTCTACCAGCCCTACCACCCCTAGCCTAGCCCCTAACCTCTACCAGCCCTACCACCCTCCTAACCTCTACCAGCCCTACCACCCTAGCCTAGCCCTAACCTCTACCAGCCCTACCACCCTAGCCTAGCCCTAACCTCTACCAGCCCTACCACCCTAGCCCTAACCTCTACCAGCCCTACCACCCTAGCCTAGCCCTAACCTCTACCAGCCCTACCACCCTAGCCTAGCGCTAACCTCTACCAGCCCTACCACCCTAGCCTAGCCCTAACCTCTACCAGCCCTACCACCCTAGCCCCTAACCTCTACCAGCCCTACCACCCTAGCCTAGCCCTAACCTCTACCAGCCCTACCACCCTAGCCTAGCCTAACCTCTACCAGCCCCACCCCCCTAGCCTAAGCCCTACCAGCCCTACCACCCTAGCCCTACCACCCTAGCCCTAACCTCTACCAGCCCTACCACCCTAGCGCTAACCTCTACCAGCCCTACCACCCTAGCCTAGCTAACCTCTAACCTCTACCAGCCCTACCACCCTAGCCTAGCCCTAACCTCTACCAGCCCCTACCCACCCTAGCCTAGCCCTAACCTCTACCAGCCCTACCACCCTAGCCCTAACCTCTACCAGCCCTACCACCCTAGCCCTAACCTCTACCAGCCCTACCACCCTAGCCTAGCCCTAACCTCTACCAGCCCTACCACCCTAGCGCTAACCTCTACCAGCCCTAGCCTAGCCTAGCCCTAACCTCTACCAGCCCTACCACCCTAGCCCTAACCTCTACCAGCCCTACCATCCTAGCCTAGCGCTAACCTCTACCAGCCCTACCACCCTAGCCCTAACCTCTACCAGCCCTACCACCCTAGCCCTAACCTCTACCAGCCCTACCACCCTAGCGCTAACCTCTACCAGCCCTACCACCCTAGCCTAGCGCTAACCTCTACCAGCCCTACCACTCTAGCGCTAACCTCTACCAGCCCTACCACCCTAGCCCTAACCTCTACCAGCCCTACCACCCTAGCCCTAACCTCTACCAGCCCTACCACCCTAGCCTAGCGCTAACCTCTACCAGCCCTACCACCCCAGCCTAGCGCTAACCTCTACCAGCCCTACCACCCTAGCCTAGCGCTAACCTCTACCAGCCCTACCATCCTAGCCTAGCGCTAACCTCTACCAGCCCTACCACCCTAGCCTAGCCCTAACCTCTACCAGCCCTACCAGCCCTAACCTCTACCAGCCCTACCACCCTAGCGCTAACCTCTACCAGCCCTACCATCCTAGCCTAGCGCTAACCTCTACCAGCCCTACCACCTAGCGCTAACCTCTACCAGCCCTACCACCCTAGCCTAGCGCTAACCTCTACCAGCCCTACCACCCTAGCCCTAACCTCTACCAGCCCTACCACCCTAGCGCTAACCTCTACCAGCCCTACCACCCTAGCCTAGCGCTAACCTCTACCAGCCCTACCACCCTAGCCTAGCGCTAACCTCTACCAGCCCTACCACCCTAGCCCTAACCTCTACCAGCCCTACCACCCTAGCCCTAACCTCTACCAGCCCTACCACCCTAGCGCTAACCTCTACCAGCCTTCATGGGCAAAGAAATTCTCTCTCTAGTTTTTTTTCACTGTCCCTTCTTACTGATATTCTGCCAATATTTTAGCATTTATTTGTGTCTTCCTCCCCACTTTTTTCTCTCTCTCTCTCTCTCTCTCTCTATTTCAGTTTCTCTTTTTTATGTATGTTAAATGAGGGAGTCTATGAAGTAGCTGTCAGTTTCACCTCTGACCCTCTAGACTCAAGAAAAATACAGAAAGAAAGGGCAGGAGGAAGAGTGATGAGGAAGATGAGTGATGAAGGAGATGAGTGATGAGGAAGATGAGTGATGAGGAAGATGAGTGATGAAGGAGATGAGTGATGAGGAAGATGAGTGATGAGGAAGATGAGGGATGAATGAAGCTCAGTGAGGAATCAGGCCCAGGAGGTCTTCACCTTTAACCTTTGAATATGATCAAATGATCTACTCCTCTATGTCTATGAAGTGTTTCTGTCCGTGCAGAGAAATCTGTCCACTTGGATCCACCTGAATCATTTCGTGTGCGACTTTAATCCATTTTATTTGTAAAAAAAATCATATGAAAATCAAATATCAAGTCATGTTCCCATGGCAACCTCTTCCACACTGATGTTTCCATAAGACACATGCTTGCGACTCAGGTCTTTTTGCCATTTTTCTGGCCACAGTTCTCATGTTACCTGCACATTTTCTAGGATAAATCCCATCTAGCAAGTCCAACTTTGTCTAGCAAGTCCAACCTTTGAAAATTTGACACCGTGCAGACCATAGCCAAGAAGATACCTCACATAACTTCTACAGGTACGCACCTCACATAACATCTACAGGAACATACCTCACAAAACATCTACAGGTACGTACCTCACATAACATCTACAGGTACGCACCTCACATAACATCTACAGGAACATACCTCACAAAACATCTACACCTCACATAACATCTACAGGTATGTACCTCACATAACATCTACAGGTACGCACCTCACATAACATCTACAGGAACATACCTCACAAAACATCTACAGGTACGTACCTCACATAACATCTACAGGAACATACCTCACAAAACATCTACAGGTACGTACCTCACATAACATCTACAGGTACGCACCTCACATAACATCTACAGGAACATACCTCATAACATCTACATAACATCGCACCTCACATAACATCTACAGGTACGTACCTCACATAACATCTACAGGTACGCACCTCACATAACATCTACAGGAACATACCTCACAAAACATCTACAGGTACGTACCTCACATAACATCTACAGGTATGTACCTCACATAACATCTACCTCACATAACATCTACAGGTACGCACCTCACATAACATCTACAGGAATGTACCTCACATAACATCAGCTGTTCTGTAGATACAGCTCACTGCTTCCCCTCACACTGATTACCAACAAAAGTGATATCATTTGTCAGACAAACCTCCAGTGAGGGCGGGCATGATTTTCAATGTGCCATCTGGTCATTGATTCCCTTGCTCCATAACCCCTCCAGTCTGTAGCTCCTCCTCTCCATAACCCCTGCTCTCTGTAACCCCTCGAGTCTGTAGACCCTCCTCTCCATAACCCCTCCTCTCAGTAGCTCCTCCTCTCTGTAACCCCTCGAGTCTGTAGACCCTCCTCTCCATAACCCCTCCTCTCTGTAGCCCCTCGAGTCTGTAGACCCTCCTCTCCATAACCCCTCCTCTCTATAGCCCCTCCTCTCTGTAACCCCTCGAGTCTGTAGACCCTCCTCTCCATAACCCCTCCTCTCAGTAGCTCCTCCTCTCTGTAACCCCTCGAGTCTGTAGACCCTCCTCTCCATAACCCCTCCTCTCTGTAGCTCCTCCTCTCTGTAACCCCTCCACTCTGTAGCTCCTCCTCTCTGTAGCTCCTCCTCTCTGTAGCCCCTCCTCTCTGTAACTCCTCCTCTCCATAATCCTGCCCCATAACCCCTCCGCTCTGTAGCCCCTCCTCTCTATAGCTCCTCCTCTCTGTAGCCCCTCCTCTCTGTAGCTCCTCCTCTCTGTAATCCTGCCCCATAACCCCTCAGCTCTGTAATCTCTCCTCTATCTACCCTTAACCCCTACACTATGTAACCTCACTCCATAACCCCTCTGCACGGTAACGCTCGCAGACCCAACCCCCCCTTTCTATACCTGCCCTGCTCCACAATCCCCCAGCTCCATAACTCCACCCCCGTCCAGGTGACTGGCAGTGCAAGCCAGCAGAGCTTTGGCCAAGTACCCCCCCCCCCCACAGACAGGCTCCGGGCACAGAGGGGCGTGAGAGACAGACACTGGCAGTACCAGGCAGTGGGTGCCATGGTAACCTGGCCACATTCAGCGCCACACCGTCTTTCCAGGCCTCGGGACACGTGGTCGCGTTTCAGGCCTCGGGACACGTCATCAGGAAACAGATGATAGAAAAGATGAATGCTAGAGGTAAATGGTTCATCAGTGAGTGAGTCCTGACACACAAGCTCCTCCTCCCCCAGCTGCTGTCTGTGATCATTGGCTCAGAGCGGCACAGCCAGACTGGAGAGAGCGAGAGGGGTGTAACCTCCAGCTGTGATTGGGTAATGCGCTGAGCTGTCCATGTGGTAAGGCTTGAACTGCAGTGGTACCATGATCCCGTGATCCTGATCCTGAGCCCGTGGTCCGGATCCTGAACCCGTGGTCCTGATCCTGAGCCCGTGATCCTGATCCTGAGGTCCTGATCCTGAGCCCATGGTCCTGATCCTGAACCAGTGGTCCTGATCCTGAGCCCGTGATCCTGATCCTGAGCCTGAGGTCCTGATCCTGATCCTGAGCCCGTGATCCTGATCCTGAGGTCCTGATCCTGATCCTGAGGTCCTGATCCTGAACCAGTGGTCCTGATCCTGAACCAGTGGTCCTGATCCTGAGCCCGTGATCCTGATCCTGAGCCTGAGGTCCTGATCCTGATCCTGAGCCCGTGATCCTGATCCTGAGGTCCTGATCCTGATCCTGAGGTCCTGATCCTGAACCAGTGGTCCTGATCCTGAACCCGTGGTCCTGATCTTGAGCCCGTGATCCTGATCCTGAACCAGTGGTCCTGATCCTGAGCCCTCCGACATGCGTTACCACTGCTAGACTGTGAAAGTGTGGGCAGGGGTGTAATACCACCACCCTTCTGATTATATTCACTAATGAGCAGTGCCATAGTGTAGAAAAGATGATGGCACAGAATAACTAGTTCACAGCTGGAACGCTCATGAATCAGGGCAGTGGGCAGAAAGTGCTTTACTGGGGCTTCAAGGAGAAGACCAGGCGAAGCAATCACTAATACGGGCAGACAGGACTACCAAAGGCAAACTGGCCATTAATACAGTCAGATAGCACTACCAAAGGATGAACCCAAGAAGAACATCTCTCTCTCTCTCTCTGTCCCTCTCTTTCTCTCTCTTTCGGAGATTGCCCACTTCATTTCGTCTTCCTTTCTCTCAGATTTGCCATAGGGACAGAGGTGAAGGGCTCTGGGCCTTATAACAAACTCCATACAAGCGTCGGAGGAGCCTTCTGAGACCTTCTCTGTCCTTTGTAGCCTAGCAACTGCCACCAACACTGCTCACTCTCCCCACGCCATGCACACACTTATTACAGCACTTCAGCTGTCGCCAAGCACAGGGGGACATCGCTGAGCAGAGAGGGAACATCACAGAGTAGAGGGGGATCACAGAGTAGAGGGACCATCAGAGAGTAGAGGGGATCAGAGAGTAGAGGGACCATCAGAGAGTAGAGGGGATCACAGAGTAGAGGGACCATCAGAGAGTAGAGGGGATCACAGAGTAGAGGGACCATCAGAGAGTAGAGGGGATCACAGAGGAGAGGGGCTCACAGAGTAGAGGGATCATCACAGAGTAGAGGGACCATCACAGAGTAGAGGGACCATCAGAGAGTAGAGGGACCATCAAAGAGTAGAGGGACCATCACAGAGTAGAGGGGCTCACAGAGTAGAGGGACCATCAGAGAGTAGAGGGACCATCACAGAGTAGAGGGGATCACAGAGTAGAGGGACCATCACAGAGTAGAGGGACTATCAGAGAGTAGAGGGACCATCACAGAGTAAAGGGACCATCAGAGAGTAGAGGGACCATCAGAGAGTAGAGGGACCATCACAGAGTAGAGGGACCATCAGAGAGTAGAGGGACCATCACAGAGTAGAGGGACCATCAGAGAGTAGAGGGACCATCACAGAGTAGACAGGATCACAGAGTAGAGGGACCATCAGAGAGTAGAGGGAAAATGTTGCCACTGTTCTGTCCAGGATCAAGACAACAGACACATGGTAAAAAAAAAAGTCCATGTGTGGGAACCTTCTGGCCCTTTATATAAACATACAAATTGTGTCAAGACAACCATAAAAAGATTCACACACACACACACTCACACACACACACACACACATACACACACATACACACACACACACTCTGCGATGAGTACTGCAGATGTGGTTGCCATGGTGATGGCCAGGGTGCAGAGGCGAGAACTACAGCTTATCCTGCACCACATGCAAATGGTACATGTGAACTGAACATGTTAATTGAACATCCCAGACCTGGAACAAGGAGGGGGAGTGATCAGGGAGGGGTTATGACAACGAGGGGGTGTGGTCAGGGAGGGGTTATGACAATGAGGGGTGTGGTCGGGGAGGGGCTATGACAATTAGGGGGTGTGGTCGGGAGGGGTTATGATAATGAGGGTTGTGGTCAGGGAGGGGTTACGACAATGAGGGGGTGTGGTCAGGAGGGGTTATGACAATGAGGGGTGTGGTTGGGGAGGGGCAATGACAATGGTTGGGAGGGGTTATGACAATGAGGGGTGTGGTCAGGGAGGAGCTATGACAATGAGGGGGCGTGGTCAGGGAGAGGTTATGACCCCCAACGAGTGACATTTTGGACAGCCTGCTATGCCTGGGGACGCTGGAGGAGGACATCGCCTCATCTAGGGACTCCAACATGGGGGGTGAGGGCGCCTCCCCCCAGGATGATCTGGGTCCCCGGGACCTTGTAGGCCTGGGGGACGAACTGTGGGGGGTCTTTGCTTTTAAGGCTTAAGTCTTAAGTTTAAAGACTTTTAGCCTAAGCCTTGAAGTGTTTTTATTGAAATGCACTGATTGATGATTTAATGGAAATGTTTTATTATTGCTGATTGAATTGTATTGTATTAAATGTGTGAAGTGGAATAAATCAACATAATAGAGATGTAGAACTCCACAGGTCTGGACCTGCAGCCCCGCCCACTGCACACTGCCCCGCCCACTGCACACTGCCCCGCCCACTGCACACTGCCCCGCCCACTGCACACTGCCCCGCCAACTGCACACTGCCCCGCCCACTGCACACAGCCCCGCCCACTGCACATTGCATGTCATCATCTTCACCACTGCATAAAGCATAAAGTTATGACATTAACTCATCTGATGGTGGCGCTATCATTGCTCACTGAGCAGACTGGTGTCTCATGTAAGAATCTGCTGTGTGTGCAGGCAGAGTTGCTTCTGCTGAGAACATAGTCACCGTAATTCATCTAGCAGTGGGGGGTGTGGCACTGTCCCACTCTAGCATGGTGAATGCAGGACACCAGGGCACTCTAGTGTAGTGCTGTAGAAACACTGTGGTACACCACTGTTACCACAGAAACACTGTAGGACACCACTGTTACCACAGAAACGCTGTGGTACACCACTGTTACCACAGAAACACTGTGGTACACCACTGTTACCACAGAAACACTGTAGGACACCACTGTTACCACAGAAACGCTGTGGTACACCACTGTTACCACAGAAACACTGTAGGACACCACTGTTACCACAGAAACACTGTAGGACACCACTGTTACCACAGAAACACTGTGGTACACCACTGTTACCACAGAAACAGAAACACTGTAGGACACCACTGTTACCACAGAAACACTGTGGTACACCACTGTTACCACAGAAACACTGTAGGACACCACTGTTACCACAGAAACGCTGTGGTACACCACTGTTACCACAGAAACACTGTAGGACACCACTGTTACCACAGAAACACTGTGGTACACCACTGTTACCACAGAAACACTGTAGGACACCACTGTTACCACAGAAACGCTGTGGTACACCACTGTTACCACAGAAACACTGTAGGACACCACTGTTACCACAGAAACACTGTGGTACACCACTGTTACCACAGAAACACTGTAGGACACCACTGTGGTACACCACTGTTACCACAGAAACACTGTAGGACACCACTGTTACCACAGAAACACTGTGGTACACCACTGTTACCACAGAAACACTGTAGGACACCACTGTTACCACAGAAACACCACACTGTGGACACCAAACACAGAAACACTGTGGTACACCACTGTTACCACAGAAACACTGTGGTACACCACTGTTACCACAGAAACACTGTGGTACACCACTGTTACCACAGAAACACTGTAGGACACCACTGTTACCACAGAAACACTGTAGGACACCACTGTTACCACAGAAACACTGTAGGACACCACTGTTACCACAGAAACACTGTGGTACACCACTGTTACCACAGAAACACTGTGGTACACCACTGTTACCACAGAAACACTGTAGGTAGGACACCACTGTTACCACAGAAACGCTGTGGTACACCACTGTTACCACAGAAACACTGTAGGACACCACTGTTTACCACCACAGAAACACTGTAGGACACCACTGTTACCACAGAAACACTGTGGTACACCACTGTTACCACAGAAACACTGTAGTACACCACTGTTACCACAGAAACACTGTGGTACACCACTGTTACCACAGAAACACTGTAGGACACCACTGTTACCACAGAAACGCTGTGGTGCACCACTGTTACCACAGAAACACTGTAGGACACCACTGTTACCACAGAAACACTGTAGGAAACCACTGTTACCACAGAAACGCTGTGGTACACCACTGTTACCACAGAAACACTGTAGGACACCACTGTTACCACAGAAACGCTGTGGTACACCACTGTTACCACAGAAATGCTGTAGGACACCACTGTTACCACAGAAACACTGTAGGAAACCACTGTTACCACAGAAACGCTGTGGTACACCACTGTTACCACAGAAATGCTGTAGGACACCACTGTTACCACAGAAACGCTGTGGCACACCACTGTTACCACAGAAACACTGTGGTACACCACTGTTACCGCAGATGTTTAACACACTTCAGTCCCTTTGCCCTGAGGACAATCTGCCAGGCATTCACACCGAGCCAGACACTCCCCAGCAGACCTGAATCCACCGCCCTATGTGCACACACACACACACACACACACACACACTCATAGACTGAGGCACACATGCGCATACAAAGACATACACACACAGGCATATGTACACAGATACACATACATATCTCATACACAGATATAACCCTGAGCCCAGAGATGAAAGGAATTACAGGCAGCTGAATGTGTGTGTTTGACAAACACTCTGGGGTTACGGAATGTCAGAAACACTCTGGGGTTATGAAATGTCACAAAAACACTTACACACAGGGCAATAAAATACATAAACACTTTCACACACAGATAAATAAAATACATAAACAAAGACTTTTAGACAGATGAATAAAATACATAAACAGAACAATCAACAAACACACAGACTGATTTCTATCTCATTTGATTTGTGCTCATTATCCTGCTGTTAACAGACTAATCGGTCCCGTTCATGGGGCAGTATGTCATGTAGTCATGGTTACGCCAGGTCTGTATCGTCAGTGCTGATGCAGATGTATCGTACAGCAATACTCATTCATACTCAAACAGCAATACTCATTCATACTCATACAGCAATGCTCAGAGTTCATTCACAGCATTTCTGACTGAGCTGTTTCTCTAATTCCTGATAATTTTTAGTCAGAGTGAAAAAAGAGTCGGAGTCACAGGTGGCTGCCAGACCTCAGTCATGCACACACCACTGTACATGCCTCAGCACACACGGCTCCACGATCCCTGAATCTGATCAGAGGGCCACAGAGCAGAACGCCTGGCTCATTTACATGCATTAAATGCATGAATCAGACAGCTCCGCCTCCCCACTGAATCAGACAGTTCCGCCTCCCCACTGAATCACCCACTGAATCAGACAGCTCCGCCTCCCCACTGAATCAGACAGCTCCGTCTCCTCACTGAATCAGACAGCACAGCCTCCCCAATGAATCAGACAGCTCCGCCTCCCCACTGAATCAGACAGCTCCCCCTCCCCACTGAATCAGACAGCTCTGCCTCCCCACTGAATCAGACAGCTCCGCCTCCCCACTGAATCAGACAGCTCCCCCTCCCCACTGAATCAGACAGCTCCGCCTCCCCACTGAATCAGACAGCTCCCCCTCCCCACTGAATCAGACAGCTCTGCCTCCCCACTGAATCAGACAACTCCACCTCCCCACTGAATCAGACAACTCCACCTCCCCACTGAATCAGACAGCACAGCCTCCCCAATGAATCAGACAGCTCCGCCTCCCCACTGAATCAGACAGCTCCGCCTCCCCACTGAATCAGACAGCTCTGCCTCCCCACTGAATCAGACAACTCCACCTCCCCACTGAATCAGACAGCTCCGCCTCCCCACTGAATCAGACAGCACAGCCTCCCCAATGAATCAGACAGCTCCGCCTCCCCGCTGAATCAGACAACTCCACCTCCCCACTGAATCAGACAGCACAGCCTCCCCACTGAATCAGACAGCTCTGCCTCCCCACTGAATCAGACAACTCCACCTCCCCACTGAATCAGACAGCTCCGCCTCCTCACTGAATCAGACAGCACAGCCTCCCCAATGAATCAGACAGCTCCGCCTCCCCACTGAATCAGACAACTCCACCTCCCCACTGAATCAGACAGCACAGCCTCCCCACTGAATCAGACAACTCCACCTCCCCACTGAATCAGACAGCTCCCCCTCCCCACTGAATCAGACAGCTCTGCCTCCCCACTGAATCAGACAACTCCACCTCCCCACTGAATCAGACAACTCCACCTCCCCACTGAAGCAGACAGCACAGCCTCCCCAATGAATCAGACAGCTCCGCCTCCCCACTGAATCAGACCGCCTCCCCACTGAATCAGACAGCTCTGCTTCCCCACTGAATCAGACAACTCCACCTCCCCACTGAATCAGACAGCTCCGCCTCCCCACTGAATCAGACAGCTCCACCTCCCCAATGAATCAGACAGCACCGCCTCCCCACTGAATCGCTGAATCAGACAACTCCACCTCCCCACTGAATCAGACAGCACAGCCTCCCCACTGAATCAGACAGCTCTGCCTCCCCACTGAATCAGACAACTCCACCTCCCCACTGAATCAGACAGCTCCGCCTCCCCACTGAATCAGACAGCACAGCCTCCCCAATGAATCAGACAGCTCCGCCTCCCCACTGAATCAGACAACTCCACCTCCCCACTGAATCAGACAGCACAGCCTCCCCACTAAATCAGACAACTCCACCTCCCCACTGAATCAGACAGCACAGCCTCCCCAATGAATCAGACAGGACCGCCTCCCCAATGAATCAGACAGCACCGCCTCCCCACTGAATCTGGTAACAATCTTATTACTTTAGACACTAGCATCAAACTCAGGATACTTCCCAGTCTCCAGGTGTCTGTGCCTAACTTTTCTGTGAGCTGGTTGCAGTTGAGCATGTCCACTCCCCCCCCCACACACACACACCCAACACACACACACCCCACACAGCCCCCCGGCTGGTACTGAGCTGAATTAAACCCTGGAGCAGAACAGCAGGACCCACAAAAATCTGCTTCTTTTGCATCTTCTCTGAATCCAACTATGACTGCAATTAATTTAATAATGCAGCCGACCGTCAAAAGCAGTTTGATCCATCCACCATATGTGTGTGTGTGTGTGTGTGAGTGTGTGTATATGTGCATATGTGTATGTGTTGTGTGTGTAATGTGTGTGTGTGTGTGTGTGTGTGTGTATGTTGTGTGTGTAATGTATGTATGTATGTGTGAGTGTGTGTGAGTGTGTGTGTGTGTGTGTATGTATGTGTCGTAAGCGGCCATGTTTTGTCTGTTATGATGATGGAAGAGCACATGTTGTTCTCTCGGTCACCCCACACTGCTAACCACTCACACTCTTAATACCCAGCATGCACTTGGCATGCATCACAAAGCTCAATTCAGAGGCCCCAAAATGCCAATGCATGGAGTGGAACCAAAGCGTTCGGCCATGAAGCACGGTCTCCTCCCAGTCTCATCACGGTCTCCTCCTCATCTGCTCCTCAGTTCCTCATCTCCTCCCAGTCTCACCAAAGGGCCACAGTACGTTTGCGTGGAGCGTAACCAGCTGAAGAGGAACACAGCGTACACATACACGCGGGCGCTGACGGATGCTCTGATGTGAGCCTCTTCACTTCAAAGCCGTCAAAACAAAAAGGATAATACAGAAGATGCGTCCCTCCCAGACTCTGAGATAGATCTTCTAGTATCTTATTACTAAACACCTGAGACTTTGGCTTCATAGTCAGATATAGTCTTTGCTAATGTATGTCAACAGGCAATTACAAATGAATGTGTATTTTGTGTGTTATAAACATTTCTGGTCAAAATATCCTATTGCAAACACAGCTAAATTGACTAAACTGTCGTGAGCTACATCTCTCTGGAAGCACCTGTTTGCAGACATTGTTTATGTGTTTATGATTAATGTATTTATGGTACTGAAGTATTTATGAGTGAGACCCAGATCTCTAGGTAAACTATTAGTTCTTTTAGTCCTATGACTTTCACTCCTATTAGGCCGTTTGGCTGCAGAAGACAGAACCCCAGGCACAGCATCCTGACAATTAGTTACAATCACCTTGTTAGGCTTAGAACGCAGTTACCACTGAACAGCATGAATATGCAAATTGATTATGCTAATATCTGGCACCCAGCGGCCATGAGACAATGGTTACGCCATCTAAAACACATCTGATTTCAGCAATGAATCAAACAAAAGCAAAAAAAATAAAAGTTTGAAGAAAGTTTAATCTCATGTTACCTGTTTATGAGGAGAGTCAAATGTAGACCTGTTGGACACTTGCTCCAAGCACGAGCTTGATCTTCAAGAAATCCAAAAACATTTCACCTCAAGACGGACCCCAACCCTAACGCGTAATCGAGAGGCAGAAGAACGCAGATTCGTTGGGTTCTCTGCTGGAGCTGCTACCATCTCCTAACACTTCCCTTTCTAACTTCTTCTAGTGTCAGGTTAGCGCTGCCCAGGTTAGGCGGCCCAGATTAGCGCTGCCCAGGTTAGCACTGCCCAGATTAGCGCTGCCCAGGTTAGCACTGCCCAAGTTAGGCGGCCCAGGTTAGCGCTGCCCAGGTTAGGCAGCCCAGGTTAGCGCTGCCCAGGTTAGCGCTGCCCAGGTTAGCACTGCCCAGGTTAGTGCTGCCCAGGTTAGGCGGCCCAGGTTAGCGTTGCCCAGGTTAGCACTGCTCAGATTAGCGCTGCCCAGGTTAGCACTGCTCAGATTAGCGCTGCCCAGGTTAGCACTGCTCAGATTAGCGCTGCCCAGGTTAGCACTGCCCAGGTTAGGCGGCCCAGGTTAGCGCTGCCCAGGTTAGCACTGCTCAGATTAGCGCTGCCCAGCCTTAGCAGGCCGTGTAGCAGGAGCATCTAGCTCCACTTGCCTCTGGAGAACAGGCCCAGACCTGGAACCCACGTTGTCCTGCACACAGTCTGGCGAGCGGCTGACGTCCTCAGGGCTGCGTTCTAAACTACATCACCTTCCCTCCCTAGGAGCCCTTGCCCACTAGCCCTAGACCTGCTCCCCTTGCAGCTCTGGGTGGACTGGGACTGGCCTGGAGGGAGTGAGTGAGTGGGAGGGCCCAGCCTCTCGTACCACCGCGACCTCCTGCTCCTCCAAACGCCTCAACCAGAGCACAGAGGAGGTCAGGGCCATCTGTCACACAGTTACAGCATCTCACTCTCCCACTCCCTCCCTCTCCCTCTCTTTCTCTCTCACTCTCTCTCCCTCTCTCATTCACTCACTCTCTCACTCTCCCTCTCTTTCTCGCTCTCTCTCCCTCTCTCCCTAACTCCCTCTATCTCTCTCCCACTCCCTCTCTCTCTCTCCCTAACTCCCTCTATCTGTCTCTCACTCCCTCCCTCTCCCTCTCTTTCTCTCTCGCTCTCTCTCCCTCTCTCACTCTCTCTCCCTCTCTCCCTAACTCCCTCTATCTCTCTCCCACTCCCTCCCTCTCCCTCTCTTTCTTTCTCGCTCTCTCTCCCTCTCTCACTCACTCACTCTCTCGCTCTCCCTCTCTCCCCAACTCCCTCTCTATCTCTCTCCCACTCCCTCCCTCTCCCTCTCTCTCTCACTCTCTCTCCCTCTCACTCACTCTCTCGCTCTCCCTCTCTCTGTTGCTCTCTCTCCCTCTCTCCCTAACTCACTCTCTCCCTCCCTCTCTCTCTCTCTCTCCCTCCCTCTCTCTCTCGCTCTCTATCTCTCTCTCTCTCTCACTCACTCCCTCTCTCTGTCACTCCCTCCCTCCCCCTCTCTCCCACTCTTTCCTTATGTATGTGTGTGTGCGTGTTTGTGTATGTGTGTTTTGCTGTTTCTTCTCTCACTGTGTCACTGTGTTCTCGCCCTGCGGTCCAGGAGACTCTCTCTCTCTCTTCAGACGCACACACACACACACACACACACACACAAACCCTCTCCACAGGCAGTGTCTCACTACAATCCAGCACCAGTCCAGCATCCCAAAGCATTGCGTGGGAGTGTGTGTGTAGTGAAGTGGCTCTCATGTTGTCAATCTGCCTGTCACTTATAACTCTTGCAGTTTTTTAAGCATTTTTTAAAGAGTGACAGCTGTTTTATCACTACGTATTCTCCTCGTATTCTCCTCGTATTCTCCTCGTATTCTCCTGCTGTTGCCAATAAAGCTCCCACAACAAAGATGGAGTCATTTCACATGCCAAAATATCCGTTTATAGCAATTACAAGTAAATCACAAAATGCAGACATGAATGTTGCTTGTATAATATGTTTAACAATACTATTTCATAATTACTTCCTGCAGTGAAGAAAAGCAGTCATTGTGTGTGTGTGTGTCTGTGTGTGTGTATGCATGTGTGAGTTTGTGTGTGTATGTGCGTGCATGTGTGTGTTCACTTGTGTGGGCATGTGTGGGCATGTGTGTGTGCATGTGTGTGTCTTCTGTGTGTGTATGTATGACTGTGTGTGTGTGTGTGTGTGTGTGTGTGTGATTTTTTGGCTTCTTTAGGCACTCTATAGGACAAAGACACTGAGAAAAACAAGTTCCAACAACACAGTCTGTCTCTACATACACCCACCCACACACACACACACACACACACACACACACACACACACACAACCACACACACACACACACACTCCCTCTCCGGTACTCCCTCCCTCCCTCAGTGTGCGAAAGGAAGTGTGATTTTAACTATTCTTTCTCTGTCTACTTCTATGTCTCTCTCCTTCTCTCTCTCCCATTCCTTATCTCTCTCATTCTCTCCTTCTCTCTCTCCCCTTCTTTCTCTCTCCTTCTCCCTCTCTTCTTCTCTATCTCTTTCTCCCTCTCTCTCTCCTTCTCTCTCTCCCTCTGTTTTGCTCCATATCCTCCTATCTCCTTTGCAACGTGCGAGTTTAATGGAATCCAACAATCCTTCCACCCACACCTTCATGCTAACTCTCTTTCTCTATCACTCTATTTCTCCCTCTATCACTCTCTATTCCTCTTTCTCTCTCTCTTTAACTCTCTCATCCTTGTTAAGACAGAGAGCATGCTGACACACACATGCACAGTCCTCCAACCACCCACACACACACACACACACACACACTCACAAGCACACACACACACTCCGGTATGCACTGAGTCTTAAGAAGCTCCATCGTTGCTCGGCACGTATGCAGAGCCATGCAAGAAACGCAGACTCCGCTGCCTAGCTACATCTCCATGGCAACAAGAGCAGCACATCCCCATGCAGTACTGTCAAAGTCAGGAGGAATTTAAACATCAGTAGCAGAAGAGAAAGATTAAAATACTGAGAAAAAAGAGAGAGAGCGAGAGAGAGAAAGAAAGAAAGACAAAGAGAAAGAGAGATAGAAAGAGAGAGTACAAGAGAGAGAGTGAGAGTGTTTTATATACATGAGAGGAGCAGAATTCATTACCTGCCTGTCTTGATCTTTCCCAAAATGAGACAAAAATGAGAAAGACAAAATGCTCCTTTGCTCATATTTCGCATGCTTTCTCTGTGTCCCTCTCTCTCTCTGTCTCTCTCTGTCTCTCCTTCTCTCTCTCCAGAGACAAAATGCTCAGAATGTTGGCAGCAGTAAAGCGTGCGGCTGCTCTATGAGTGTGCGGCTGCTCTAGGAGCGTGCGGCTGCTCTAGGAGCGTGCGGCTGCTCTAGGAGCGTGCGGCTGCTCTAGGAGCGTGCGGCTGCTCTAGGAGCGTGCGGCTGCTCTATGGAGCGTGCAGCTGCTCTATGAGTGTGCGGCTGCTCTATGAGTGTGCGGCTGCTCTAGGAGCGTGTGCTCTAGGAGCGTGCGGCTGCTCTATGGAGCGGCTGCTCTATGAGTGGCTGCTCTAGGAGCGTGTGGCTGCTCTATGAGTGTGCGGCTGCTCTAGGAGTGTGCGGCTGCTCTATGAGTGTGCGGCTGCTCTAGGAGCGTGCAGCTGCTCTATGAGTGTGCGGCTGCTCTATGAGCGTGCGGCTGCTCTAGGAGCGTGCGGCTGCTCTATGAGTGTGCGGCTGCTCTAGGAGTGTGCGGCTGCTCTAGGAGTGATGAGCAAACGCAACAGACCAACAGAGCAGTGGAGGCACCTGGGCCCTGACCACAGCAACAGAGCCACTCACCCCACCCAGGGGCAGTATGAACACACTCACCCCACCCAGGGGCAGTATGAACACACTCACCCCACCCAGGGGCAGTATGAATGCATTCACCCCTCCCAGGGGCAGTATGAACACACTCACCCCACCCAGGGGCAGTATGAACGCACTCACCCCACCTTGTGGTCCTTGCGGACTAATGGCTAAAGGCAACTCCAGTGACCAGCTGGAGCACCACACCTACGTGTGCCAACCCCACTTGAGGGCAGCTGTGTGCATACGTGGCTGAGACCACAGCTAGCCAGCTAACACACCCGCAGGGACAGCCAATCACCACCAACACAGGTCACAGGGCACAGGTCAGAGTGCACTGGAGCAGCGGCACAGGTCAGAGGGAAATACACTGGCCCAGAGCGCGCGCGCACACACACACACACACACACACACTATGACACTTCTGTATAACCGTTCAAGATGTCGCGGGTCATATTCATAAGTAATCATGTATTTTAATGAAGAATGATTGTGATAGGAGTGTGTGTGTCCAGGACCTCGACACTGCTGCCTAGTCCTAATGGGGTCAGTAGGAAAGGTCACAAGCAAAGGTTACAGGGCAAAGGTTACAGGGCAAAGGTCACAGGGCAAAGGTTACAGGGCAAAGTCAGAAAAGAAGCCACGACTACCAACGGCATCACAAGTTTGTGTTGTCATGTCCTCCTGCTGACGCTCCTCTCGTCTGGAAGGGACCCAAACATCTCTGATTAGGTAACATGCGTGTGTGGGTGGGTTGGCCACGCCCTGATTAGGTAACGCTCGTGTGTGGGTGGGTTGGCCATGCCCTGATTAGGTAACGCTCGTTTGTGGGTGGGTTGGCCACGCCCTGATTAGGTAACGCTCGTGTGTGGGTGGGTTGGCCACGCCCTGATTAGGTAACGCTCGTGTGTGGGTGGGTTGGCCACGCCCTGATTAGGTAACGCTCGTGTGTGGATGGGTTGGCTACGCCCTGATTAGGTAACGCTCGTGTGTGGGTGGGTTGGCCACGCCCTGATTAGGTAACGCTCGTGTGTGGGTGGGTTGGCTACGCTCTGATTAGGTAACGCTCGTGTGTGGGTGGGTTGGCCACGCCCTGATTAGGTAACGCTCGTGTGTGGGTGGGTTGGCTACGCCCTGATTAGGTAACGCTCGTGTGTGGGTGGGTTGGCCACGCCCTGATTAGGTAACGCTCGTGTGTGGGTGGGTTGGCTACGCCCTGATTAGGTAACGCTCGTGTGTGGGCGGGTTGGCCACGCCCTGATTAGGTGATAGATTGTTCTAATTGGTCTTTTCATTATGTGAGGGTGTGAGGTGTATTGGTATTCATCATCTTTCAGAATAAAGTAACAACATGGAGAGTGAACACATGAGGAGGTATGTGCATCACACACACACACACACACACACACACACACATTGATCTACTGTTGTTATCAACAGAAATCAATCACCCCTCTACAATGACTCTACTCACATATGCTCCCTACATCTACACTTACTCACCTACCACTACACACACCTGAACACAACACACTACTACACACACCTGAACACAACACTACACACACCTGAACACAACACACCACTACACACACCTGAACACAACACTGAACACAACACACCACTACACACACCTGAACACAACACTGAACACAACACACCACTACACACACCTGAACACAACACCCCACTACACACACCTGAACACAACACCCCCCTACACACACCTGAACACAACACTGAACACAACACACCACTACACACACCTGAACACAGCACTGAACACAACACACCACTACACACACCTGAACACAACACACCACTACACACACCTGAACACAACACTGAACACAACACACCACTACACACACCTGAACACAACACTGAACACAACACACCACTACACACACCTGAACACAACACACCACTACACACACCTGAACACAACACTGAACACAACACACCACTACACACACCTGAACACAACACCCCACTACACACACCTGAACACAACACTGAACACAACACACCACTACACACACCTGAACACAACACAACACAACACACACCTGAACACAACACACCACTACACACACCTGAACACAACACACCACTACACACACATACACACTCACAGAAGCACAACCACACTCCTCATGCAGTCACCACATGATACCCTCCCACAGCTCCTGTCACAGCAACCAAAAAGCTTCTCCATGCGTCCTCCTGGCCCCGCCCACCTGGACCCACCCACCTGCACCTGCCCACCTGGCCCCGCCCACTTGGACCCGCCCACCTGGACCCGCCCACCTGGACTCATGAAGCATAGATCACAGACCCAATGGCCTGGACTGCTGGACAGGGGACATCAGGATGGCAGGGATATGAGCAGAGAGACGCAATAGAGTCACTGTTGATGGAGCCTCACAATACTAACGGGTTTGCACCAGCACTGACCTGGGTTACCCATTATACCCATTATACCCATTATACCCATTATAACTGTTACTGGGATGAGTAACAGAAGGGCCTTCCTGATTTATATAAAGGACAGGAGTGATATCAGTGATATCAGCCATATAAGTGACTTGAGTGATACCAATGATATGTGATATCAGTGATTTGTTTGAAATCAGTTATAGAAGTGATAGCAGTGATTTCAGTGATAGTGATTTGAGTGATATCAGTGATAGAAGTGATATCTGTGAGAAGAAGGAGGAGGGTACTGGGAGGAGGGTACTGGGAGGAGGAGGGAACTGGGAGGAGGAGGGTACTGGGAGGAGTGTAGTGGGAGGAGGAGGGAACTGGGAGGAGGAGGGTACTGGGAGGAGGGAACTGGGAGGAGAAGCGTACTGGGAGGAGGAGGGAACTGGGAGGAGGAGCGTACTGGGAGGAGGAGCATACTGGGAGGAGGAGGGTGCTGGGAGGAGGAGCATACTGGGAGGAGGAGCGTATTGGGAGGAGGAGGGAACTGGAAGGAGCATACTGGGAGGAGGAGCATACTGGGAGGAGGAGGGTAGTGGGAGGAGGAGGGAACTGGGAGGAGGAGCGTACTGGGAGGAGGAGCGTACTGGGAGGAGGAGGGAACTGGGAGGAGGAGCGTACTGGGAGGAGGAGGGTACTGGGAGGAGGAGGGTACTGGGAGGAGGAGCGTACTGGGAGGAGGAGGGTACTGGGAGGAGGAGGGAACTGGGAGGAGGAGGGTACTGGGAGGAGGAGTGTACTGGGAGGAGGAGGGTACTGAGAGGAGGAGGGAACTGGGAGGAGGAGGGTACTAGGAGGAGGAGCGTACTGGGAGGAGGAGGGTACTGGGAGGAGGAGCATACTGGGAGGAGGAGGGTACTGGGAGGAGGAGGGTACTGGGAGGAGGAGCGTACTGGGAGGAGGAGCGTACTGGGAGGAGGAGGGAACTGGGGTTGGCACACGTAGCTGCTTGATTGGGATTCTCCCGGAAAAGAGTTTCGTCATTCCTCTGTCTGGTCTGGTCACATGCTTCCCCAAAGACCAGTTAATGGCTCTGAGTGTGTGTATGACAGAGAGAGAGAAAGTGAAAGAGAGAGAGAGAGGGAAAGAGAGAGAGAGAGAGGCAGACAGAGAGGAAAAGTGAGAGAGTGATTTGATAGGAGAGGAGGATTCACTGCAGAGACTGCAAGTGTTTAGACCCATACTGCTCTCTCTCTCTCTCTCTCTCTTCCTCCCTCTCTTCCTCTCTCTCTCTCTCTTCCTCCCTCTCTTCCTATCTCTCTCTGTCTTCCTCCCTCTCTTCCTCTCTCTCCCTCTCTCTCTCTTACTCTCTATCCTTCTCTCTCTGTTTCCCTAATACATAAAGAGAAAGGTTGCAATGGACACAAAATGTACAAACACACGCACACACACACACACACACACACACACGCACTTATGGACACACATGCACACAAATACAATTGTAAAGCATCTCATGATCATTCTGGCGTTTAGAATGTGACTTAACATTTTACTTACTATTGTACATCATCAGTCAAAAGTAACCAGCACACACACGCGCGTGTGCACACACAAACACACACACAAACACACACACACTGTAACTGCTGTTAAAGTAAGTACAGTATAAATCACAGCTATGCTGCACAATACATAATCGATTGAGCCGCCCACTCACGGAGTCACCCACTGAGTGTGCACTGTGGCTGGTGTTGGAGCCCTCACTCCACTCTCCTCACTCTCCTCACTCACTCCACTCTCCTCACTCTCCTCACTCACTCCACTCTCCTCACTCACTCCACTCACCTCACTCTCCTCACTCACTCCACTCTCCTCACTCTCCTCACTCACTCCACTCACCTCACTCTCCCCACTCACCTCACTCTCTCCTCTCACCTCACTCTCCTCACTCTCTCCACATACCTCACTCTCCTCACTCTCTCACCTCTCTCCTCACTCTCTCCACTCACCTCACTCTCTCCTCACTCTCCTCACTCTCTCCACATACCTCACTCTCCTCACTCTCTCCACTCACCTCTCTCCTCACTCTCTCCACATACCTCACTTTCCTCACTCTCTCCACTCACCTCACTCTCTCCACTCACCTCACTCTCACCTCTCTCCTCACTCTCTCTCCACTCTCTCCTCACTCACCTCACTCTCTCCACTCACCTCACTCGCTCCACTCACCTCACTCTCTCTTCACTCTCCTCACACACTCTCCTCACACACTCTCCTCAGAGCACATTCCACTGCTGCACGACTCTCAGCTCCGCCGAGTTTACAAGCAGCACGTCAGCCCCAAACTTGTGTCCGCACTCTCTCCTCATTCTCTCCTCTTGTGTCCGCACTCTCTCCTCACTCTCTCCTCTTGTGTCCGCACTCTCTTCTCACTCTCTCCTCTTGTGTCCGCACTCTCTCCTCACTCTCTCCTCTTGTGTCTGCGCTCTTCCTCACAGAGTTGTGCGTCTCTCCCTGATCGCTGTGGGTACGAGCCCCCCCGATCCTGCCAGTCCCTCTCGGGATTCAGGCACCACGTCCCAGGTGACGGGAACCTCAAAGGCGCTGCTGCTCTCCACGCCGCACGCTTCGCCGGGACAGGACCACTCCACAATACGCTCGCCCCGACACCAACGAGTCACAGACCAGAGACACCAGGGAAAGTCAGGTCTGACAGCGCAGGGGACGGCAGGAGAGGAGGTCTGAGGTGCGGTGAGGTAGGAGGTGCGGTGAGGTTTGAGGTGCAGTGAGGTAGGAGGTGCGGTGAGGTAGTGTGGGTTCCTGTCTCCGGGAGCAGGCGAGCAAGGACTTACCTGTCAGCGGAGTTCAGCACACGTGCCATGCGGCTGCGTGATGGTTCTCCCAGACGCGATGACAGATCTCCACACAGTCATGGGTGTGGATGGGATCTCTCTCTCTCTCTCCCTCTCTCCCTCCCTATCTCCCTCTCTCCCTCTCTCCCTCTCTCCCTCTCTCGCGTGTGCGCGGGTAGCTACACTTTGGTCCTGATCCCTTCTCCTCCGTCGTCCCCAGCTGGTCTGGATCCCCCAGCCTCGTCCCGAGAGCGAGTGAAAACGGAACAGAAAAAAAAAAAAAAAAAAAAAACAAAACAAGGGAGAGGATGCAGTGCCCTCCGCGGAGGAGCAGCTATCGGCACGGCGACGGAGTCTCCACTGCAGCAGAGCAGCGGACACACACACACACACACACACACACACACACACACACACACGCACACTCACGCTCTGACTGATCTACTGATGCACAGACAGACTGAAGACCTGGAGCTGGAGTAGGAGACTGCAGGGATCTCTCCTCACTCCCTTACTCCTCTCTCCCTCTCTCTCTCTATCTCTCCCTCTCTCACTCTATCTCTCTCCCTCACTCTCCCTCTCTCTCCCTCTTTCATCACTCCATTACTCCTCTCTCTCCCTCTCTCCTCACTCCCTTACTCCTCTCTCTCTCTCTCTCTCTCTCTCTCTCTCTCTCTCTCTCTCCCTCTCTCCCTCTCTATCTCTCTCTCTTCCTCTCTCCTCACTCCCTTACTCCTCTCTCTCCCTCTCTCTTTCTCTCCCTTTCCCCCCTCTCTCTCCCCCCCCTCTCTCACACTCTCTCTCATTCTGTCTCACGCACACTTCATTCCTTTCAAGACATTTTTAGACATTTGTTCATTTTCTTCTAAAAGTGGAGAATGAATAATGTATTTAATTAAGAAGTCTTTAATGATCATTGTAAATAACTCTAATATTGTTATAACTCTAATATTGTTATAACTCTAATATTGTTTTCTTTTCTCTGTTCCTATCACCCTCTCCATCTTTTTCTTTCTTTCTTTCTTTCTTTTTAAGCACTAATTTCCTCCCCTTTTGCATCCTTCAACACTACATTCTTTCCTTTCTCTCCTTTACAGTACATACTGTATTATCCTTCTTCTCTTCATCAATCACTCCATCCATTCCCCATCGTCTCCTACCGCATAGGGTGGGAAAGGTGACATCATCCCACCATCCTGGCCCAAACATGGGCAGCTTCCTTGCCTCTGTTGTCATGGCTGTGGTGCGGAGAGGAGGGCTTTGTGGCTGAGAGAGAGGGTCTACCTTCGCCATGGAGATGGATGCTTAGTTACATCACCATAGCGCCCAGCACAGCTGAGCTCCAGTTTGAGCAGGCAGTGGAGGTTGCCTAGCGCAGGAGACACCTCTCTACACGGCAGCGCACGTGTGCCGCACGTGCAGACCCACGAAAGCACACGTCAACGGAACACGTGGACAAGTCAACGTAGAAGCACGCATATACACACTCACACCCACTCACACATGTTGACTGACATACACACACACTAACACAGTTACACACACACACACACACACACACAGAAAACACAAACCACACAAAAATCATGCATCAAATTATTATAGCAATCAAATGTTACATTTTACTCATGAGGAGTCCTATAAGAATCCATCTGCTCTGAGGTATAATGCCCCTACAGTATGCTTGCAGATGCGTGTGTGCGTGTGTGTATGTGCATGTGTGTACATGTGTACATGCATCTATGTCTGTGTGTGTCAGCATGGGTGTGTGTGTGTGTATGTGGGTGTATGTGTGTATGTATATGTGTGTGTGTGTGTGTATGGTGTATGGTGCATATACTCCATGGGTCTTTGCTCACAGGTGAACTGAATAGTTTCAGACAGAAGCTTCTGTATCTGATTTTAAACCTGCTATAGTGCTGTCCTAAATCACATAGCCAAGGTCAATGCATGTATAAGAATGAACACTCACCCCCTACACACACACACACACACACACAAAGCGAATCTAACCATGATGAACGGTGACAGGCAGGATAGATAACCTGCCAATCCAAACACTTCCAGGGCTGCGCACTACAGGGTTAGCATGCTAATACGCTAACGCAGGCCAGAGTTACGCCCTCGATCAAACACAAAGCCTCATGGCATTTACAATATCCACACACTCTGCTGTGACCCGAACCATGAATTATTTCCCATAAAAATGCAGGAATAGAAGGGATGAAATGGCCTCTGTCTCCACCTGCACCACCTTCCAGGGAAGCTGGTGTGCTGCAGGTGGAGGTTTATGCATCACCCATGAGTCAGGATGGAGGCAAGGCCATTTTTGGTGATGTAGGACTACACAGTTATAGACTACACTGTTATAGACTACACAGTTATGGACTACACAGTTATAGACTACACAGTTATAGACTACACAGTTATGGACTACACAGTCATGGACTACACAGTTATGGACTACACAGTTATAGACTACACAGTTATAGACTACACAGTTATGGACTACACAGTTATGAGCTACACAGTCATGGACTACACAGTTATGGACTACACAGTTATAGACTACACAGTTATGGACTACACAGTTATGGACTACACAGTTATAGGCTACACAGTTATGGACTACACAGTCATGGACTACACAGTTATGGACTACACAGTTATGAGCTACACAGTCATGGACTACACAGTTATGGACTACACAGTTATAGACTACACAGTTATGGACTACACAGTTATAGGCTACACAGTTATGGACTACACAGTTATGGACTACACAGTTATAGACAACACATTCATGGACTACACAGTTATGGACTACACAGTCATGGACTACACAGTTATGGACTACACAGTTATGGACTACATAGTTATAGACTACACAGTCATGGACTACACAGTTATGGACTACACAGTTATAGACTACATAGTCATGGACTACACAGTCATGGACTACACAGTTATGGACTACACAGTTATGGGCTACACAGTCATGGACTACACAGTCATGGACTACACAGTTATAGACTACACAGTTATGGACTACACAGTTATGGACTACACAGTCATAAACTACATAGTTATAGACTACACAGTTATGGACTACACAGTCATGGACTACACAGTTATGGGCTACACAGTCCTAGACTACACAGTCATGGACTACACAGTTATAGACTACACAGTTATGGACTACACAGTTATGGACTACACAGTCATGGACTACACAGTTATAGACTACACAGTTATAGACTACACAGTCATGGACTACACAGTTATAGACTACACAGTTATGGACTACACAGTTATGAGCTACACAGTCATGGACTACACAGTTATGGACTACACAGTTATAGACTACACAGTTATGGACTACACAGTTATGGACTACACAGTTATAGGCTACACAGTTATGGACTACACAGTCATGGACTACACAGTTATGGACTACACAGTTATGAGCTACACAGTCATGGACTACACAGTTATGGACTACACAGTTATAGACTACACAGTTATGGACTACACAGTTATAGGCTACACAGTTATGGACTACACAGTTATGGACTACACAGTTATAGACAACACATTCATGGACTACACAGTTATGGACTACACAGTCATGGACTACACAGTTATGGACTACACAGTTATGGACTACATAGTTATAGACTACACAGTCATGGACTACACAGTTATAGACTACACAGTTATAGACTACACAGTCATGGACTACACAGTCATGGACTACACAGTTATGGACTACACAGTCATGGACTACACAGTCATGGACTACACAGTCATGGACTACACAGTTATGGACTACACAGTTATAGACTACACAGTTATGGACTACACAGTTATAGACTACACAGTTATAGACTACACAGTTATGGACTACACAGTTATAGACTACACAGTTATAGACTACACAGTCATGGACTACACAGTTATAGACTACACAGTCATGGACTACACAGTTATAGACTACACAGTCATAGACTACACAGTCATAGACTACACAGTCATAGACTACACAGTTATGGACTACACAGTTATAGACTACACAGTTATAGACTACACAGTTATGGACTACACAGTTATGGACTACACCGTTTGCCTTCAAACCACACAGGAATTTGGACTAATTCATAATAATTATATATAACAATTAACAATTGTTCAGAAGAATAAGAATGATAGACCATAAAAGCATCAATGCCTGAGAAATCAAAAATTATCAAAGTCAAAGGTGCCTTTAATTTTTTAAGGTCAAACATATAGATTTAGGACATGGATTTTGTCACCATTAAACATGATCAATTTTGGAAAATTTATAAACTAAACATAATACAAAACTGCTGGGACTGTGATGCTGAGGACATTAATTTAAATTCAATTCAACTCATTTGTGTAGCTAAGCTTTTTACCACACAGTACCTCCTGAGTCTGTTCAGTACCTTTAGATCAGTTACTATAATATATTAAGTACATCAATTTATTGTTTTCATTTGAACAGTTTTGAATAGACTACCTCTGTGTTTATTATGAACTATTTTCTTCATTTTTGCTGGTTCATTTCAGTCTGTCTAATGATTATTTTTTGGACATCCCCTAAGTCTGTTCAGCTCTTCAGTTGCACTGATCTCACTCTAACACTCTATTTTCTGTTGTCCTTTAATAGTTGCTACATTTTCTGTCATGTTCTCCATCTTGAGCACCAACACATGTGTATTTGCTGTTCTTTAAGGGCACCACCTCTATAGGAAGAACTACAGAACTATAGAAAGATAAAACCGAGAGAGAGAGACAGAGACAGAGAGAGAGACAGATAGAGAGAGGAGAGAGAGAGAGAGAGAGAGAGAGAGAGAGGGAGAGAGAGAGACAGAGAGAGAGAGAGATGTGGCTATCACTGAATTACATCACATGACACACACAGACAAACACACAAATAAATATTTATTTTCCTTGGGTGTAGCACATTGACACAGAGAGCCAGTAAACACAAGCAGGATGAGAAAACAAGGTGTTTTACTAAAGTAATTAGTGATCCATCCCATGAATACACATGAGTGATCCACCACATTAACACACATGAGTGATCCACCACATTAACACACATGAGTGATCCACCACATTAACACACATGAGTGATCCACCACACAAATACATATGAGTGATCCACACCACGAATACATGAGTGGTCCACCACATAGATACACATGAGTGATCCACCACATGGATACACATGAGTGATCCACCACATGAGTGATCCACCACATTTATACACATGAATGATCCACCACATGAATGATCCACCACATGGATACACATGAGTGATCCACCACATGAGTGATCCACCACATATATACACATGAATGATCCACCACATGAGCGATCCACCACATGGATACACACGAGTGATCCACCACATGAGCGATCCACCACATGGATACACATGAATGATCCACCACATGGATACACATGAGTGATCCACCACATGAGCGATCCACCACATGGATACACATGAGTGATCCACCACATGAGTGATCCACCACATGGATACACATGAGTGATCCACCACATGAGTGATCCACCACATGGATACACACGAGTGATCCACCACATGAGTGATCCACCACATGAGTGATCCACCACATGGATACACACGAGTGATCCACCACATGAGTGATCCACCACATGAGTGATCCACCACATGGATACACACGAGTGATCCACCACAGCGACACAGACCAATAAACACACAGCAGGTAAACACAGTAGCTGCAGGCCACTGACACTACAAGTATCACCCTCACCAAAACACACCCTAACACATATATACAAAACCAACTCAAATACACACACACCCTCACTTACACATTCCCTCACACACACATACACAGTACACACACCCTCACACACATACACATGTATACAGTGCACACACTCACACATCCCCTCACATAGAAATGCCCAAATACACTATTGTACACACAGAAATCTTCATATGTAAATCCTGTCACAGATATACCCTGACATATGTAACACCTCACAACACAAACACAGCCTATTATATATTATACACATATATGCACTCATCCCTTCACACACCTACACACACACACACACATCCTTTTCTTACACCAGACATTTGCTGTTTGCTTAGCTGCATACATGTTAATTAATGACTGTTATGTATCTGTTTGCATCTTACTAATTAATTAATCCATTCATAAAGGACAAGAACTCTGAGACTCTCTACTTTCTCTACCTTCTGTCTATCTCTGTCTGTCTGACTCTCTCTCTTCCTCTCCCTCTCTCTCTCTCTCTCTCTCTCTCCCTGAATCTCTCTCTCGTCTCCAACACTGCAAAGAAAAGCCCTGACCGGCCTCAGAGAAAAGCTGAACAGTACACAGCGAACTCAGAAGCTGCCAGTACCTTCAGCAGGACAGAGAGTAATAACTGGTCTCCTGACCTTTGTAATGAAAGAGACTCTTCGTGCATGATAAGCAAAAGACGGAGAAGCAGCCTACAGTGTAGATGCACGGGTCCCAGTAATGCAGTGGGGATAACGTGCCATGGGTAATGTGGCGTGGGTAACATGGTGGGGGTAACATTGGGGGGGTAACATTGGGGGGGGTAACATGGTGGGGGTAACATGGTGGGGGTAACATTGAGGGGGGTAACATGGTGGGGGTAACATGGTGGGGGTAACATTGGGGGGGTTACTGTGCTCTGTGTTTAAGCGGACTTAGCCCATGCCTGACATATGACACTGATAACCGCGACTGATGATTGATTCAGTCCACTTTATGATGCATTAAGAAGATGAAGGCTTCTGTACAGCAGGGGGCAGGTCCCAGATCAGCCCAGGTCCCAGATCAGCCCAGGGCAGGTCCCAGATCAGCCCAGGTCCCAGATCAGCCCAGGTCAGCCCAGGTCAGGTCCGAGATCAGCCCAGGTCAGGTCCCAGGTCAGCCCCATGTCCTGTTGGGAGTCAGGTATCTGTGCAGGACGCTCCTGCTCTGAACAGCGTCCTGGGCCCATCCCACTGCCAGTTAATACAGACTGTATTAATGCACTATAGATTACTACAGTCTGTATTAATGCACTCTAGATTACAACAGACTGTATTAATGCACTATAGATTACTACAGACTGTATTAATGCACTATAGATTACTACAGACTGTATTAATGCACTATAGATTACAGCAGACTGTATTAATGCACTAAAGATTACAGCAGACTGAATTAATGCACTGTATAGATTACTACAGACTGTATTAATGCACTATAGATTACAACAGACTGTATTAATGCACTATAGATTACTACAGACTGTATTAATGCACTCTAGATTACAACAGACTGTATTAATGCACTGCAACAGACTGTATAGATTAGACTACAGACTGTATTAATGCACTATAGATTACAACAGACTGTATTAATGCACTACTGTATAGATTACTACAGACTGTATTAATGCACTATAGATTACAACAGACTGTATTAATGCACTACTGTATAGATTACAACAGACTGTATTAATGCACTATAGATTACAACAGACTGTATTAATGCACTATAGATTACAACAGACTGTATTAATGCACTACTGTATAGATTACTACAGACTGTATTAATGCACTATAGATTACAACAGACTGTATTAATGCACTACTGTATAGATTACTACAGACTGTATTAATGCACTCTAGATTACAAAGGCTGTATTAATGCACTATAGATTACAACAGACTGCATTAATGCACTACTGTATAGATTACAACAGACTGTATTAATGCACTATAGATTACTACAGTCTGTATTAATGCACTATAGATTACAACAGACTGTATTAATGCACTATAGATTACTACATACTGTATTAATGCACTGTATAGATTACTACAGACTGCATTAATGCACTATAGATTACAACAGACTGTATTAATGCACTACTGTATAGATTACAACAGACTGTATTAATGCACTACTGTATAGATTACTACAGACTGTATTAATGCACTATAGATTACAACAGACTGTATTAATGCACTACTGTATAGATTACTACAGACTGTATTAATGCACTATAGATTACAGCAGACTGTATTAATGCACTACTGTATAGATTACTACAGACTGTATTAATGCACTCCTCCGTGGATCACCACCTTATCGTGGTGGAGGGGTTTGCGTGCCCATGTGATCCTAGGAGCTAGGTTGTCGGGGGCAATGCCCCTGGTAGGGTCTCCCATGGCAAATTGGTCCTAGGTGATGGGCCAGACAAAGAGTGGTCCAAATAAAACCCCAATGGAATTTAAAAACAGGACCCAGATACCCTTGCCCGGATCAGGGTTACCGGGGCCTCACCCTGGAGCCAGGCCTGGGGAGGGGCTCCTCGGCGAGCGCCTGGTGGCGGGTCTCTACCCATGGGGCCCGGCCGGGCACAGCCCGAAGGGATTACATGGGTTCACTCTCCCATGGGCCCACCACCTGTGGGAGAGGTAGTACTAGGGGTTTGGTGCATTGTGGTTTGGGCGGTGGCCAAGGCGGGGCCTTGGCGTACCGACCCTCGGTTACTGAAGCTGGCTCTTGGGACATGGAACGTAACCTCTCTGGGTGGGAAGGAGCCTGAGCTGGTGTGTGAGGCTGAGAGATACCAACTAGATATAGTTGGGCTCACCTCCACACACAGTTTGGGTTCTGGAACCAATCCTCTCGAGAGAGGCTGGACTTTATTCTTTTCTGGAGTTGCCCAGGGTGAAAGGCGGAGGGCTGGAGTGGGCTTACTCATAGCTCCCCGGCTCGTTGCCTGTGTGTTGGGGTTTTCCCCAGTAGATAAGAGGGTTGCTTCCCTGCGCCTTAGGGTCGGGGGAAAGGGCTCTGACTGTTGTTTGTGCTTATGCACCGAATGGCAGTTCGGAGTACCCGGCCTTCTTGGAGTCCTTGGAGGGGGTGCTGGAAGGTGCCCCTTCTGGGGATTCCATTGTTCTGCTGGGGGACTTCAATGCTCACGTGGGCAATGACAGTAGGACCTGGAAGGGCGTGATTGGGAGGAACGGCCTCTCCGATCTGAACCCGAGTGGTGTTCTGTTATTGGACTTCTGTGCTCGTCACGGTTTGTCCATAACGAACACCATGTTTGAGCACAGAGGTGTCCATAGGTGCACATGGCACCAGGACACCTTAGGTCGCAGTTCGATGATCGATTTTGTAATCGTATCGTCGAACTTGCGACCTTGTGTCTTGGACACTCGGGTAAAGAGAGGAGCTGAGCTGTCAACCGATCACCACCTAGTGGTGAGTTGGATCAGATGGCGGGCGAGGATTCCGGACAGACCTGGCAGACCCAAACGTACTGTGAGGGTTTGCTGGGAACGTCTGGCAGAGGAACCTGTCAGAAAGGTCTTTAACTCCCACATCCGACAAAGCTTTGACCGCATCCCGAGGGAGGCCGGAAACATTGAGTCTGAGTGGGCTTGGTTCCGTGCTTCTATTGTCAATGCAGCAGATCGGAGCTGTGGCCACAAGGTTGTCGGTGCCTGTCGTGGCGGCAATCCCAGAACCCGGTGGTGGACACCTCGGGTAAGGGAGGCCGTCATGCTGAAGAAAGAGTCCTATCCTGGTTGGCCCGTGGGACTTTGGAGGCAGCAGACAGGTACAGGGGGGCCAAGCGGATCGCGGCTTTGACTGTCGCAGAGGCAAAAACTCGGGTGTGGGAAGAGTTTGGTGAGACCATGGAAAGTGACTTTCGATCGGCTCCGAGGAGGTTCTGGCAAACCGTCAGGCAACTCAGGAGGGGAAAGCGGTTCCCGACCAACACTGTATACAGTGAGGCTGGGGATCTGCTGACCTCGACTGGGGATGTCATTAGGCGGTGGAAGGAATACTTCGAGGATCTTCTCAATCCCACCACCACGTCTTCCATAGAGGAAGCAGAACCAGAGGACTCGGACGGGGGTTTGCCCATCACTAGGGCTGAGGTGACCAGGGTAGTTGTGAAACTCCTTGGTGCCAAATGAGATCCGTCCTGAGTTCCTTAAGGCTCTGGATGTTGTGGGACTGTCTTGGTTGACACGTCTTTGCAACATCGCGTGTACATCGGGGCAGTGCCTCTGGATTGGCAAACCGGGGGTGGTGGTTCCCCTTTTTAAGAAAGGAGACCGGAGAGTGTGCTCCAACTATCGGGGGATCACACTTCTCAGCCTCCCCGGTAAGGTCTATGCAGGGGTTCTGGAGAAGAGAGTCCGTTCGATAGTCGAATCTCAGTTACAAGAGGAAAAATGTGGGTTCCGTCCTGGTCGTGGAACACTGGACCAACTTTTCACCCTTGCGAGGGTCCTAGAGAGTGCATGGGAGTTTGCCCAACCAGTCCACATGTGCTTTGTGGATTTGGAAAAGGCATTCGACCGTGTCCCTCGGGGATTCCTCTGGGGGCGCCCGGGATAGTATAAGTGGGGCCCGTTGCTACGGGCTATCCAGTCCCTGTACAAACGGAGCAGGAGTTTGGTTCGCATGGCCGGCAGTAAGTCAGACTGGTTCCGGTGGGAGTTGGACTCCGCCAAGGCTGCCCTTTGTCACCGATTCTGTTCATAACTTTTATGGACAGAATTTCTCGGCGTAGCCAAGTGGTGGAGGGGTTCGGTTTGGTGGCCTCAGGATTCCACGCCTTCTCTTTGCAGATGATGTGGTCCTGTTGGCATCATCGGGCCGAGACCTACAGCTCTCGCTGGATCAGTTTGCAGCCGAGTGCGAGATGGCTGGGATGAGAATCAGCACCTCTAAAACTGAGACCATGGTACTCAGTCGGACAAGGGTGGAGTGCCCCTCTGGGTCGGGAGTGAGTCCTTGCCTCAAGTGGAGGAGTTTAAGTATCTCGGGTTCTTGTTCACGAGTGAGGGAAGGATGGAACGAGATTGACAGGCGGATTGGTGCTGCGGCTGCAGTATTGCGGTCGCTGTACCGGACCGTTGTGGTGAAGAGAGAGCTGAGCCGAAAGGCAAAGCTCTCAATTTACTGGTCAATCTACGTTCCGACTCTTACCTATGGTCACGAGCTTTGGGTAGTGACCGAAAGAATGAGATCGCGAATACAAGCGGCCGAAATGAGTTTTCTTCGCAGGGTGTCTGGGCTCTCCCTTAGAGATAAGGTACGGAGCACAGTCATCCGGGAGGGGCTCGGGTAGAGTCGCTGCTCCTCCACGTAGAGAGGAGCCAGCTGAGGTGGTTCGGGCATCTGGTTCGGATGCCACCTGGGCGCCTGCCTAGGGAGGCGCTCTGGGCATGTCCAACTGGGAGGAGACCCCGGGGAAGACCCAGGACACGCTGGAGAGATTATATCTCTCGGCTGTCCTGGGAACGCTTTGGTATCCCCCCAGAAGAGCTGGAAGAGGTGGCTGGGGAGAGGGAAACCTGGGCCTCTTTGCTTAGGCTACTGCCCCCGCGACCCGGACCCGGATAAGCGGAAGAAAATGGATGGATGGATGGATGTATTAATGCACTATAGATTACAACAGACTGTATTAATGCACTACTGTATAGATTACTACAGACTGTATTAATGCACTATAGATTACAACAGACTGTATTAATGCACTCTAGATTACAACAGACTGTATTAATGCACTATAGATTACAACAGACTGTATTAATGCACTAATGTATAGATTACTACAGACTGACTGTACAACAGACTTAATGCACTATAGATTACAACAGACTGTATTAATGCACTCTAGATTACAACAGACTGTATTACAACAGACTGTATTAATGCACTATAGATTACTACTGTATTAATGCACTGTATAGACTGTATTAATGCACTCTAGATTACTACAGACTGTATTAATGCACTCTAGATTACTACAGACTGTATTAATGCACTATAGATTACAACAGACTGTATTAATGCACTAATGTATAGATTACTACAGACAGACTGATTACAACAGATTAATGCACTCTAGATTACAACAGACTGTATTAATGCACTCTAGATTACAACAGACTGTATTACTATAGATTACAACAGACTGTATTAATGCACTCTAGATTACTACAGACTGTATTAATGCACTATAGATTACAACAGACTGTATTAATGCACTAATGTATAGATTACTACAGACTGTATTAATGCACTATAGATTACTACACACTGTATTAATGCACTATAGATTACACACTGTATTAATGCACTGTAGATTACTACACACTGTATTAATGCACTGTAGATTACACACTGTATTAATGCACTGTAGATTACAACAGACTGTATTAATGCACTATATATTACTACAGTCTGTATTAATGCTCTACTGTATAGATTACAACAGACTGTATTAATGCACTATAGATTACTACAGACTGTATTAATGCACTCTAGATTACAACAGACTGTATTAAAGCACTACTGTATAGATTGTATATAGATTGTACTTTTGTAAGTCGCTCTGGATAAGAGCGTCTGCTAAATGCCGTAAATGTAAATGTAAATGTAAATTGTATTTGTCCACAATTGTATTGTCCACCTATTTTGTTTGTCAAAACATTTTGCAGGCCATTGTTATAAAATGATGAAATAACTTGCAACTTGAGTCTGTTTTCTAGACATGTTCATTTTACTTAAGTAATAATTTAAGTGATTACTTTTACTTTACTTTTACAGCCTATTTTAAATCCTTATGTTAAAGTGTTAAATGTTAAAGTAATCCCGTGTCTCTCTGGTATTAACAATCTGAACTATCGATTGCAAAAAGGTATTAACCTTTCTCCTCTGTAGGCCATGGGAGGTTCTGACATTATCTGCTCCTTAGACTGCAGCCAGTCACAACATTCTCTATACAGTAGATCCTCTTCTCTATAGATCCTATGTTCTATAGATCCTCTACTCTATAGATCCTATGTTCTATAGATCCTCTTCTCTATAGATCCTATGTTCTATAGATCCTCTACTCTATAGATCCTATGTTCTATAGATCCTCTTCTCTATAGATCCTATATTCTATAGATCCTCTTCTCTATAGATCCTATGTTCTATAGATCCTCTACTCTTCAGATTCTCTGTTCTATAGATCTACTCTGTTTTTTTCACATGACATTTTTTCATGTAGTTTCTTTGCTCCTTATTTTATGAATCTGACGTTCGTTCCAGGCAGTTTGTCTGATGAAGCAGCAGTCTATGAGCAAACACATCCTACCCCAATGCCACACAGAACACAGGCCATGCAAGTTGGTCAAATTTAACACAAACACAGTTCAAACAACGTCCACGGGACAGTGAGCTGTCCCAGATCTACCAAAACACACACTCACAACATCGAGATTTACTGTCATTTTACTGTTGAACTGTGAAGAATCAGTATGTGTAGTTACCAGTGAATTTTTATTATTTCAATTGGTTTAAAGAAAATGGGATGAATGGATCTTAAACACATTCATGTTCCCCAAACTGGACAGTTAAGGTCAGTGCAGTGCTCTGATTGGATAGTTAAGTTCAGTGCAGTGTTCTGATTGGACGCTTAAGCTCAGAGCATCCACTGGTTCAAAACACTGTAGTAATGGGAACTTTCTTTTTCCTTTTAGGACATGGGTTCCATTTTTCAGCAGTGTTAGTCATAGCCGATATTCACTCTCCGTCTCTCCACTCTCACACAAAAGTCACCCAGCTGGGACAGTGACTCAGCAAAACAGGCCTTCTAATCAGCGCACAGTGCCCATGAACACATGGACAGATGCTGATTAGAGCATTAACAGTGATGCTTCCTTACAAAATAAAAAAACAACCAAAACATGACAAAATGGAAACAGAGAAGAACACCAAAGTGAGTACGAGGGATGGTGGTTCCCTAGCAGCGCCTTCAAATGATGAAACGCTGCCGCTGCTAATCTGCCACCTGCTCCTAGAAAACTACTTCACGAGAATTTAATCAAAAGGCTGTGACCATAACTGTACCAAACACAGGCCCAACACCTTAACTGTACCAAACACAGACTCAACAACACAACTGTACCAAACACAGGCCCAACACCTTAACTGTACCAAACACAGGCCCAACACCATAACTATACCAAACACGGGCCCAACAACACAGCTGTACCAAACACAGGCCCAACACAACTGTACCAAATGCAGGCCCAACACCATAACTATACCAAACACAGGCCCAACACCACAACTGTACCAAACACAGGCCCAACACAACTGTACCAAATGCAGGCCCAACACCATAACTATACCAAACACAGGCCCAACACCACAACTGTACCAAACACAAGCCCAACACCATAACTATACCAAACACAGGAACGACGTAGCTGACGTGAAGCTGTTAGCTGACGTGAAGACATGAAAAACTTTTGTTGTGCCCAAATTAAACATTTTCCATACATGTTGTTGGGTTTTGAGCAACCGTTTTTTGGCTGGAAACTATTGAAGTAATCTGGCAACCCTGATAGTGATATTGACCCTGCAGTGATAGAACGTCATTTCAAACAGTGCTATTCTTGGGTGTAAGGCAGGAGAATGTGGGTTCAGGTGACCTCCAGCCTTTCCCTGACGTGAACCTCCTGCAGAGATCTGTTTCAACTGCAATTTAACACGCAAATGAATTTACATCTTCAGATGTATCTGAACAGTCGCGAGCAGCTTCAAGTAGACAGGTTGGTAGCTCTGCAGATCCAGAGTCAGGCACACGGTTTTTAATGCCACAGACCCAAACACCTCAAGACCATCTCCACAATAAGAATAAGAATGGGTCTTCTACAGATATCTCAGTACCAGTTGCCGTGTGTGTCACAAACCAAAATGTGTTTTCTGTGGAGCACTGGGCCCTCAGGTGAACTGAAGCAAGCGCTTATTCTGACAGGCGAAAAAACATCAAGCTACAAGTATAAGCAACATCTAACAGGGTTGTCCCACATAGTGAGTGATTGAGTCATTGGTCTCAGCTGATGAATTCAGCATTTAGTTATTTTCTGCATGGGAGATCATGTGAGATCATTCTGAGATATATTTAAGATCATATGAAATATTTTCATCAGCCAATTGAGGAATCTTCTTTCTCCTGAAGATACTGGACAAAAGAACGGCAACCTGCAAAAACCATTTGAGTGAAATCACAGACTTCATCCTGATGTCACTGTCAACACGGAATTCATCCTGATGTCACAATGCATCTCTGTGTCATCTCACTCCAAAGAGATTCTCTGAGTTGCAAAAAGGCTCCACTCGAGCAGCTGAAATGCTTTAATTACTTTGTCATTCATTATTTATGGGTGGGCTGAGCAATATATCAGATTTTTCAAAGCATTCAATACCCTTAAACTCGATATGGAAAAGACAATATCACAATATTGAGACATGAGTTCAAAAGCATAGATGAGTGACAGCTATAGTGAGAAAAGAGGTGTGAAAAGTTGAGAGTGAGAGAAAGAGGACAGAGAGAGATAGGAGAGAGAGAGAGACTTGCACTTCTACTATGAAAATGAGCCACTGCCTGTCTAGTGAGAGGTTCACTAACTGTGAACCATTTCAGAGTTGAGCTGCTTAACCCCTACACTCAAATGCTTAACCCCTTACACTCAAATGCTTAACCCCTACACTCAAATGCTTAACCCCTTACACTCGAATGCTTAACCCCTACACTCAAATGCTTAACCCCTACACTCAAATGCTTAACCCCTTACACTCAAATGCTTAACCCCTTACACTCAAATGCTTAACCCCTACACTCAAATGCTTAACCCCTTACACTCAAATGCTTAACCCCTTACACTCAAATGCTTAACTGTTGCTCTTCTGCTAACAGTGTCTCTCTGTCTCTGAAACATTTACATGTCTTGACTGTCTATATAAAAGGGCCCCATTCTTGACTCTAGCCTACTTAGATCAGATGCGTAAGTACAGAGGATCTCTGAACACTGCTGCTACGTCTCCTCTGTAATCGATGAGACAAGTCACACAGCCCACACTCTTTTCACAAACATACGCCTTCAGCCTCTCGCTACCACACGTTCTGCTGAGCTATGAGATGCTTTTCTTAGTACATTAAAGACAAAATCAGCAAAATGCACCAGCGTTTCCCCAGTGTCTCCTTCACAGTCCTGCTGTCTCCTAAGATCCCGGGCCAACGGTTTCGACAGCTTCTTCTCTCTCTGAACTAGTCTTCATCTGTGTGTGTGTGTAATAGTGTTTATCTATGAATTGATAATTAATCTGAATCTTCTGACCCGCTGCGCTGCGCCCTCCATCCCCCCAGCCACAAACTTTCTGAACTACCTCAAACTGCTTGAGTTTTTCCAAACAAGCTTCCAAATATCATACAACACCTCAACGACCTCATCTCCACTACATCTCTTAGGTGATCTCCTGTTCTTTGTTCACTCTGAACATTCTGTTTCCTAGACAACAATGCTGTTTTTAATATGGTAAATACAGTAAATCATGATGTAGACATTTCCCCTCTCAGTGTTACAAGCTCAACTCTTCTGTCATCATTGGTAAACAAGCACAGCTCCTGTTACACAAAGTGTTCCCCAAGGATCAAACCGTGGCTCTCTCCTCATGCTGCTTCTTGCCATATAATCCACTGCAATAATCTCAGATTTCACTGTTGTGCCAGATCCATGTAATGTCAGATTTATGCTGCCACACTGTCTGTTCCTAGCAGTCACTTATCATCACACCATGTATTGCTGAACGAACTATGAACTCTAATTTCCTGACACTTTCTTGTTGCCTAGTAATGTGTCCCGTTCAGCTCTGAGAACAGCTGTACTCCAGATTGCTAACGTTTGCTGCTTAGTGAATGTACTGAGGTAAACGCTCTCTCAAATGAAAAGATCGTGTCTATACGTCATTAACTTGATCTCTGTATACTTTTATCACTGTTATTAAATTACCACACATACAAATACACTGAAAGACGCACAGACACAGACACAGACACACACCTATGAACACACAAACTGGAGGTGAGTACAATCAGCCTTTAAATGATCCATCTCAAGTACACCTTGAAATCTCCTTTAGCATTAGCATTAGCATCCCTGTCAGTCCACTCAAATATCTAACATCTTTTTTTTTTTGGTCTTGGAAAGAAAAGAGGGGGAGAGAGAGTAAGTAGGGAAAAAGACAGAAGGGCAGAAAGAACACAGCGCTATGGGCTGGTGGGCGGGACCAGGGAATCCCGCCCACCCGTGGCCCCTCCAGGGGCAGTGGAGCCCCAGGGCCGCACTTCCCAGTGATCCCCGCATGCCCGCCCCAGTGGCCGGAGATGGAGACCCCGGACAGCACCCCTCCAACCACGGGGCGCAGGCCCAGGGGAACCAGAGGAAACAGAGCCACCCCCCCCCCGGATGACCCCCCCCCCACGGGCCAGTAGCAAGGCCCCAGCGCCCCTCGCCCCCGAGAACTGCCCAAAACCCAGCAGGGTACCCCTCCCGCCAAGGAGTCCCGAGCCGCCCCGGACCACAACCGCCCAGGGGAGCGGGCCAATCGCCATGCCGGAACACCAGGCCGGGCCCCGAAACCCCAAGGCGCCCCCTCTCTGGATGGGAGAAGTGACCACAGAGGAGCAGTCGCGTGAGGACCGGGCACGACAAGCCCCAGACCCAGAACCAGCTGTCCTCACACATACATTCCATGTCATATATACATTCACTCCCATATATATACCCACACACGTTCACCCGCACACCTTCACCCCCATATACCCCCCCACACCTTTGTTCACACCCTTATACACTCCTACATACCTATACACACCCTTTTATATACACCCTCTTTATGTGTCCACCCACACACAACCATATATATATACACACCCACCCATACTCACCTTCCTATATGGACCCTCACACATATATACACCATGTACATCCCCATATACAAACATATACACTCCCCCACACCTTCACCCCCATATACTCCCCCCCACACCTTTGTTCACACCCTTATACACTCCTACATACCTATACACACCCTTTTATATACACCCTCTTTATGTGTCCACCCACACACAACCATATATATATACACACCCACCCATACTCACCTTCCTATATGGACCCTCACACATATATACACCCTGTACATCCCCATATACAAACATATACACTCCCCCACACCTTCACCCCCATATACTCCCCCACACCTTTGTTCACACCCTTATACACTCCTACATACCTATACACACCCTTTTATATACATCCTCTTTATGTGTCCACCCACACACAACCATATATATACACACCCACCCATACTCACCTTCCTATATGGACCCCACACATATATACACCATGTACATCCCCATATACAAACATATACACTCCCCCACACCTTCACCCCTCTCCATATACATTCTAACGTACATATATACACCCACAAATATACGTACACATTTACCCCAATACATGCACACACGCACTCATATATACACCCCCCCTCCCAACACGTATATATTCATCCACCTATACAAAAAGGGACAAGGACAAAGACACACACTCATCCACCTTCACATCCCCTCCGCGGCGGGGGCAAGTGGATGGCCCACCCAGGACCAGTAGCAGCTACAGGATGCCAAGCCCCGCACCGGCATCCAATCTCTGCCCCGGCAGGGAGCAGGAAACGGGTGAGGAAGGTCCTTCCCTCCCCTCCACCCCCAGTGCGGCGTTGTGTGTGGGTGTTGGTGTATATGAATGTATAGTAGTGCATGATACTATGATGCAGTTAAAATTGGGGGGACAGGTGCTGGGACAGATGTGGGCAAAGTCCCAGGCCACTGGTCAGTGTATATCCACACCGTCCCCCCCAAAGGCCCTCATTGTCTAAAGTGCAGTAAAAACTGAGGGACAGACAGTGGTGAGGAGATGAGTGAGGCCATGACAGTAGGCCCACCTAGTCGACCTCTGGATAACATGTCTGCCCCCCAGGATCCTAAATGTGTGAATACTGTGTGTGTGTTTGTATGTGTGGGGGGGTGGAGGTGTTGGGAGAAACGTAGGACCAGAAGAGATAGTCCTCTGGAAGAGGAGAACCAGCTAACTAGCTGGCTCATTGGGCACCGCGTTCACTGACCCCCACCGGAGGCAGGAAGAGGTCGCCTGGGGCAGACCAGGGAGACACCCCACGCCGCCACCGCATCAAGCCCAGACCCCCACCACCCCCACCGCAGAGAGTAGCCTATCTAGCAATAGCAATCATACAACATTGGACATCCATATTGGCCCAAGCACACATATACCCGCACATTCATCCACCGTATACCCCGTATACCCCCACACACACACATACACTCACACACAAATATCTAACATCTAATATCAGTCATTCCAGTATAATATCATTGTTATTCTGACCTAAAATGACTCATGTATTCTACTCTCCCAAATGCCACTTACGTAGTCAGGTATAATTTCCCTCACATATTAAAACCTGACTCATGTGAAAAATGTACTTCATCTTAATATCAGTCATTCATTCAAACCTAATCTCAGTCATATTCTCTTTGGCCCAATATTATCCAGTTATTCCATTCTAATGAAACTGTTAATCCTTAAATGGCCAGGGGACTTCTGAATAATGTCTCACAACCCTGAGCAGAAGAATACCCCCACGAATGTCTCACAACCCTCATACCCAAGAATACCATCTCGGAGAGACACAGGCAACATCAAACACCAGAGAGACACCAGCAGCATCACACACCAGAGAGACACAGGCATCATGGGAGAGGGTTAGCTAAGGGCATCGTGGGTTAGGGTTAGCTAAGGGCATTGTGGGTTAGGGGTTAACTAAGGGCATCGTGGGAGAGGGTTAGCTAAGGGCATCGTGGGTTAGGGTTAGCTAAGGGCATTGTGGGTTAGGGGTTAACTAAGGGCATCGTGGGAGAGGGTTAGCTAAGGGCATCGTGGGATAGGGTTAGCTAAGGGCATTGTGGGTTAGGGTTTAACTAAGTGCATCGTGGGAGAGGGTTAGCTAAGGGCATCGTGGGTTAGGGTTAGCTAAGGGCATTGTGGGTTAGAGGTTAACTAAGTGCATCATGGTTTAGGGGGTAGCTAAGGGCATTGTGGGTTAGGGGTTAGCTAAGGGCATTGTGGGTTAGGGGTTAGCTAAGTGCATCATGGGTTAGGGTTAGCTAAGGGCATCGTGGGTTAGGGGTTAGCTAAGGGCATTGTGGGTTAGGGGTTAGCTAAGGGCATTGTGGGTAAGGGTTAGCTAAGGGCATTGTGGGTTAGGGTTAGCTAAGGGCATCGTGGGTAAGGGTTAACTAAGGGCATTGTGGGTTAGGGGTTAGCTAAGGGCATTGTGGGTTAGGGGTTAGCTAAGGGCATTGTGGGTTTGTGGGTTAGGGGTTAGCTAAGGGCATTATGGGTTAGGGTTAGCTAAGGGCATCGTGGGTAAGGGTTAACTAAGGGCATTGTGGGTTAGGGTTAGCTAAGGGCATTGTGGGTTAGGGTTAGCTAAGGACATAGTGGGTTAGGGTTAGCTAAGGGCATCGAGGGTAAGGGTTAGCTAAGGGCATTGTGGGTTAGGGTTAGCTAAGGGCATCGTGGGTTAGGGTTAGCTAAGGGCATTATGGGTAAGGGTTAGCTAAGGGCATTGTGGGAAAGGGTTAACTAAGGGCATTGTGGGTAAGGGTTAGCTAAGGGCATTGTGGGTAATGGTTAACTAAGGGCATTGTGGGTAAGGGTTAGCTAAGGGCATTGTGGGTTAGGGTTAGCTAAGGGCATCGTGGGTTAGGGGTTAGCTAAGGGCATTGTGGGTAAGGTTTAGCTAAGAGCATTGTGGGTAAGGGTTAACTAAGGGCATTGTGGGTTAGGGGTTAGCTAAGGGCATTGTGGGTAAGGGTTAGGCATCGTGGAGCTGTAACCTCTAAAATGGAGGAGCATTGAAGATAGAAAGAGAGGTCTGAAAACACGAGATGGGTCAGACAGGTATTACACCAAACCACAGTAGGACTGTCTCACAAACAATCAACATATGATGCTTCCTTGTAAAATAGGAAGCTGTTTGTTCAAATCTGATGGTTAGAGGCAGATACTTTACAACAGGTTAAGTAAACATTAGCTCACAAAGAAAATGTGTTAAACTAATTAATCAAATTGGCATCTCTGAAGTGTGAAAGTATCTCCTGTCTGCTCCCAATACTCCTTATTTCATGGCTTCTTGTGCAGAACAAGAGTGCCATTTTACAATGTTTACCCCGCATCTGCCACCATGGCAAACTGATGGATTATGGGTCACATGCTTCCTCATCAGAGTAAATAAATAAGAGATGGAAGCGTATTTATGTAGTGCAGTCTGGGACAGAGAGATGGGTGTGTGAAGAAGTTCACAAACTGAATCTCTTGCTTGGTGGTGTTTGTCTGGGGTGTCTGTCTGTCTATGTGTGTGTGTGTGTGTGAGGGAGGGAGAAAAAGAAACAAAGGTAGAAAGAGAAAGCAAGAGAGAGGGAGAGGGAGGGGAGACAGAGAGAGAGGCCTTATGACGTTGAGCCAGTTGTTCTCATTATTCCAGATTTTCCTTTTTTTCTGTCATTGTTCTTCACTGAAGGCAGGTTCTCGGATCAGTAAATATGATATTGCTTTATACATCACAGGCAAGGGAGGGTGAAGGTCTTCGTTAGGCAATGGCAGATGAGCTGTGTAGTAATCATGGGGCTGATGGCTTGGTGCTAACAGAGCTAAGGCAAGACACGTGAGGCAGGACACGTGAGGCAAGACACGTGAGGCAGGACACATGAGGCAGCACACGTGAGGCAGGACACGTGAGGCAGCACACATGAGGTAAGACACGTGAGGTAAGACACGTGAGGCAGCACACATGAGGTAAGACACGTGAGGCAGGACACGTGAGGCAGCACACATGAGGTAAGACACGTGAGGCAGGACACGTGAGGCAGCACACATGAGGTAAGACACGTGAGGCAGGACACGTGAGGCAGCACACATGAGGTAAGACAGGTGAGGTAAGACACGTGAGGTAAGCATTATTCTCAGCTCATTTGAGATGTGGGTGATGTTAAAGGGCCAATTCTATAAAATCTGCAAGAGGATCCTTTTTGATTTCATTAAAAACATCTTTAAGGTTGGAGATACAGCTCTGGCTTGTTATGATTCAACTAGTCAGACGTTTTTTTCAGCACTATATACAGAACCATCATGCAGAAACATGGTGCATCTTATTTCTTTTCAAACATAGAAAGAAACATCAACACAAACTACACAAACACAGATCATCTAGACTATACAAACTACACAAACAAAGAACAGCTAGACTATACAAACTACACAAACACAGCAGCTAGGCTATACAAACTACACAAACACAGCAGCTAGGTTATACAAACTACACAAACAAAGAACAGCTAGACTATACAAACTACACAAACACAGCAGCTAGACTATACAAACTACACAAACACAGCAGCTAGACTATACAAACTACACAAACACAGCAGATAGACTATACAAACTACACAAACACAGCAGCTAGGCTATACAAACTACACAAACACAGCAGCTAGACTATACAAACTACACAAACACAGCAGATAGACTATACAAACTACACAAACACAGATAATCTAGACTATACAAACTACACAAACACAGCAGCTAGGCTATACAAACTACACAAACACAGCAGCTAGACTATACAAACTACACAAACACAGCAGCTAGGCTATACAAACTACACAAACACAGATCATCTAGACTATACAAACTACACAAACACAGATCATCTAGACTATACAAACTACACAAACACAGCAGCTAGGCTATACAAACTACACAAACACAGATCATCTAGACTATACAAACTACACAAACAAAGAACAGCTAGACTATACAAACTACACAAACACAGAATAACTAGGCTACACAAACTACACAAACACAGCAGCTAGGCTATACAAACTACACAAACACAGATCATCTAGACTATACAAACTACACAAACAAAGAACAGCTAGACTATACAAACTACACAAACACAGAATAACTAGGCTACACAAACTACACAAACACAGCAGCTAGACTATACAAACTACACAAACACAGCAGCTAGACTATACAAACTACACAAACACAGCAGCTAGGCTATACAAACTACACAAACACAGCAGCTAGACTATACAAACTACACAAACAGCAGCTAGGCTATACAAACTACACAAACACAGCAGCTAGGCTATACAAACTACACAAACACAGCAGCTAGACTATACAAACTACACAAACACAGCAGCTAGACTATACAAACTACACAAACACAGCAGCTAGGCTATACAAACTACACAAACACAGCAGATAGACTATACAAACTACACAAACACAGCAGCTAGGCTATACAAACTACACACCCATAGACACCCTGGGCAAGTGAGGCCCCTGTAATGGACAGAATGAGATGGAGACTGGAGATGTAGACATTTCTAATCAGATTTTCTTTCTCAGTACAGACACACAAACACAAATGCATGTATCTCTGTTCTCACACACACACACACACACACACACACACACACACACACCCCTCCCCACACACACACACACACACACACACACACAGTGAAGTCTGGACTCTTACTCTCACTGTAAGTTCTTACTGTGAGCTTCACACATGCTCTTTAAAAATGATGGTTTAAAAAGGTTTCGAGCTTTGTAATAGGTGGGAACAGCGCTGAGGTCAATGGATGCACACAGCCCAGACTGGGCATCTCAACATGGCTTCTCATGCATTATAAATACACCCCGTCCACTGGGAGAATCCCGAAACCCAGAGACAAAGTCCTGAAACCCGTAAATAAATCTGCCCTGGAGTGAGAGCGTGACGGCATGACAAACCGATGTGCCACCTCGTGTCTGCCCCTCCCATCCTCTCTGCCCCTGTGGTCCTGCCGCTGCTGTGCTGCCCCGCGGTGACGTGGGTAAATGGCCTTTTTCTCTGGTCACTTTCTCAGCGACACATGCGAGGAAGAGACAGAAGGTTGATTATACCTCTACCTTCTTCTCTCCTAGCAACATGATATGACAAGAGCCTTCATTAAAGCATGAATTGTGTGTGTGTGTGTGTGTGCATGTGTGCGTGCGTGTGTGTGTGTGTGTGGGTGGGTGTGTGTGTGGGTGGGTGGGTGTCTATTTGCAGAGACAGAAAGAGAGAGAGAGGCTTTGGACTTTGGGTGATGAATAGTGAACAGTGTTGCTATCCTTTCTCTGTTTCTCTCACCCCAACACACACACACACATACACACACACCATACCATTCAGCATACTTAATAGCAAGGTCACACACACACATATATACACACACACACCATTCAGCCTACTGAAAAGCAAGTCTATCGTCCTGCTTGAGGAGAAGTTCTAGATTTCAAAGAGCGAGAACAATACTGTGAGAATCTGGGAGTGCAGATAGAAACACGGACGGAGACATCTGGACATTTGGACATCTAGACATCCTCTCTGTCCTCTACGGAAGAGTCTTCATCACTTACCTCCTCATCACTGGGACCTGATTTGCATAACTCTTATTCCAGCACAACTTCAGTCCAAAAAAAGCCCAATTCATCCTGTGTGTGTGTGTGTGTGTGTGTGTGTGTGTGTGTGTGCAGCGAGGAATGGTGCAAGGACACCGTGCCGCTTAGCCCACACATTCAGGATGAGAGGAGGGAGCTCGTTGATCTCAAACACAGCAACCCACAAATTTGCCTTGCACATTTCCGGCTGAATGTGAGCAGATGTGCCTGAACACAGAGGCGAGCAGAACCCAAGCCCAGCACCGAGCACAGGCGAGCAGAACCCAAGCCCAGCACCGAACACAGGCGAGCAGAACCCAAGCCCAGCACCGAGCACAGGCAAGCAGAACCCAAGCCCAGCACCGAACACAGGCGAGCAGAACCCAAGCCCAGCACCGAGCACAGGCAAGCAGAACCCAAGCCCAGCACCGAGCACAAGCGAGCAGAACCCAAGCCCAGCACCGAACACAGGCGAGCAGAACCCAAGCCCAGCACCGAGCACAGGCGAGCAGAACCCAAGCCCAGCACCGAACACAGGCGAGCAGAACCCAAGCCCAGCACCGAGCACTCACAAACCCTGTGTCACTGGAAACTATGGAAACAGCACAACAGCTTGAGAGAAGAGCACCATGGCGATGCCTCTGAAGCACAAATGGGAATGCATGAGCCACACCAGCCCGCGTCACTAATACACCATTAATGTAGGACTCCCCTGTCACTAAAAAGGCCCTCCTATTTAAGGTTAGGTTTATAACTAGGTATAGTTAGGATATTAAAGCATTAGGTATAGTATAGTCTAGGTATATCATAGTAAAGTATTAGGAATAGTATAGTATTAGGTATAGTATAGTCTAGGTATAGTATAAAATAGTATTAGGTATAATACAGTTTAGGTATAGTATAATATAGTATTAGGTATAGGCTATGTATAGTATAGTCTAGGTATATCGTAGTATACTGTAGTATACTATACTGTATAGTATACTGTAGTATTAGGAATAGTATAGTATTAGGTAGAGTATAGTCTAGATATAGTATAATATAGTATTTAGTATATTTTTATAGTATATTTGTGACGGGCAGTAGGTGCCGACGAAAAGGAAGCGATCACGCCAAGTCTCAGAGAAAAAGAGGGTTTAATGAATACGTGCGCAAACCAAAAACCCGTGCACTTGACCCAGATTAAGGATATAATAACCAGCAGTCAACTGGTACATAGACAAGGCATATATAGACAGACCAACGACCATCAGGTGAGGGAGCTAATAAGCCCCGCCCACCTGAGGGACGCAAACAACGCAACAACAGGACAACTGCCGCTGTACCGGAGGCGACCGGTAGGGGGAGCCTCCCTCACCGTGACAATATTATAGTATTAGGCATAGTATAGTCAAGATATAATATAGTCTAGGTATAGTATATTATAGTATTTGGTATAGTATAGTATAAAATAGTATTAGGTATAGTATAATATAGTATTAGGTATAGTATAGTCTAGGTATAGTATAATATAGTATTAGGTATAGTATAGTATAATATAGTATTAGGTATAGTATAGTTTAGGTATAGTATAGTCTAGGTATAGTATAGTTTAGGTATAGTATAGTCTAGGTATAGTATAGTCTAGGTATAGTATAGTTTAGGTATAGTATAGTCTAGGTATAGTATAATATAGTATTAAGTATAGTATAGTCTAGGTATAGTATAGTCTAGGTATAGTATAATATAGTATTAAGTATAGTATAGTCTAGGTATAGTATTTTTTCAACCACAGCATTATATGGGTCAATGAATGTAACGTCTAGTCCCGCCCACCACATCGGTATCTTGCTTTTGTTCCCCATTATTTTCTTGTTCGTCAGTTCTCCTTCTGTTTGCCTTGTCCATTGTTATTTGTGTCAGCTGTTTAAGGGGTTTTGGTGTAATTAGTTTGGTTGATATTCCGTGTGTGTTCGTCTCTTTCCTGGTAGGTCTACTGTTTTGGTTTCATGTCGTAAGTGTTCATGTGTTTGCACTTCTGTCTCCCT
>JAGXOD010000017.1:197500-227500 GCA_020368025.1 Brachyhypopomus occidentalis
CACAGTATTTATTTATAGAGCACAGTATTTATAGAGCACAGTATTTAAAGAGTGCAGTATTTATAGAGTACAGTATTTATAGAGCACAGTATTTAAAGAGTACAGTATTTCCAGAGTACAGTGTTTATAGAGTACAGTATTTATAGAGTGCAGTATTTTATAGAGTACAGCTTACAGTACTGTATTTAAAAGTACAGTATTTATAGAGTTCACAGTATTTATAGAGTAGTATTTATAGAGTTCAGTAGAGTACAGTATTTATAGAGTACTGTATTTATAGAGTAGTATTTATAGTTCAGTAGAGTACAGTATTTATAGAGTACTGTATTTATAGAGTAGTATTTATAGAGTTCAGTACAGTATTTATAGAGTACTGTATTTATAGAGTAGTATTTATAGTTCAGTAGAGTACAGTATTTATAGAGTACTGTATTTATAGAGTAGTATTTATAGAGTTCAGTAGAGTACAGTATTTATAGAGCACAGTATTTATAGAGCACAGTATTTAACAAATCTCGTACTCCATTTAACAAATATTGTATTTTTCCAATGTTACATTACAGTGACTGCTCTGTTCATATATAAGTGATGATTATATATATATATATATATATATATATATATATATATATATATATATTATATATATATATATATATGTGTGTGAACATTTCTGCCTGATTAAGATGCACGAAACTTGGAGCACTGCAATGTCTCCATCAATCACACCAACCAACATGTTTGCTGTGAGGCTATATTGCCTTATTATACATTAACACATTTCTCCCTCATTTCAGGAGTTCTTAACCATTTGGACAAATATACTCTTAATGTACCTTTAAGTGATCACCCCCGAATCACCACCCCCGAATCACCACCCCCGAATCACCTTCCACCAAATCACCACCCCCGAATCACCTCCCGGAATCACCTCCCACGAATGACCACCTCGAATCACCTCGCCTGAATCACCTCCCCTGAGTCACCTCCCCCGAATCACCTCCCACGAATCACCACCCCGAATCACCTCGCCTGAATCACCTCCCCCGAATCACCACCCCGAATCACCTCCCCTGAATCACCACCCACGAATCACCACCCCGAATCACCTCCCCTGAATCACCACCCCCCCAAATCACCTCCCCCGAATCACCTCCCCTGAATCACCTCCCACGTATCACCTCCCCTGAATCACCTCCTACGAATCACCTCCTACGAATCACCTACTCCGAATTACCTCCCACGAATCACCTCCCCGAAGCACCTCGCCCGAATCACCCCCACCCCAAATCACCGCCCCACAAATCTACACCCCCCCTCCCCCATGTCCACCCCCACAAGTTATCATCCCTGCATCACTTCACCCGAATCACCTCCCCCGAGTCATCACTGCTGAGTCATCACCATTCAATGGACATCAGTCCTCCCACTGGACATCAGTCCTCCAACTGGACATCAGTCCTGCCACTGGACATCAGTCCTGCCACTGGACATCTGTCCTCCCACTGGACATCAGTCCTGCCACTGGACATCAGTCCTGCCACTGGACATCTGTCCTGCCACTGGACATCAGTCCTCCCACTGGACATCTGTCCTCCCACTGGACATCAGTCCTCCCACTGGACATCAGTCCTCCCACTGGACATCTGTCCTCCCACTGGACATCAGTCCTGCCACTGGACATCTGTCCTCCCACTGGACATCTGTCCTGCCACTGGACATCAGTCCTCCCACTGGACATCTGTCCTTCCACTGGACATCAGTCCTGCCACTGGACATCAGTCCTCCCACTGGACATCAGTCCTGCCACTGGACATCTGTCCTCCCACTGGACATCTGTCCTCCCACTGGACATCAGTCCTGCCACTGGACATCTGTCCTCCCACTGGACATCAGTCCTGCCATGTCCTCACAGAACTGTAATGGAGCCATTTCAGCATCTTCCTGTCTCCACTGTAGCGTTGGCTCCAGGCGGACGATGGCCGCCGTCACACCCTCCTCTATCCATCACTCACATCACACTGCAGAATCCATTTCTAACTCTGGCAATTAGGCACCAACAAAAGCTGCAGTAAACCAGATGAGACACAAATGAGCCACAGATGAGACACAGATGAGACTGCTTAACCTGTAATGGTTACTCGGATGATGAATGGCAAACAACTCCCTGCCATATTAATTTCTCCTGGTTCTTGTATCTTGTACTCGCACCCACAACACAATCAACACATGAATGTAAGTGCGCTGACCGAGAGAGACTACAGCCATCGTGGTTTCTCATCTGAGCCTTGTGGGACGGCCACACTTCTGTCACACCTTTAGCCACACCCCCTACCTCAGAACATCGCCATGGCAGCCTGTTCTCAGCCCTTCACAGACACTGACTCTCTCTCCTGGAAGAGTTTCTGAGCGGTTTGAGTCTAGCTTGATAGTTTTTGTCTGGGTTTGTTTTTTATTCATTACACTTTTTGACCGATCGTCTTCTCTGTCTCCTCTCGGTCAGTGTGGTGGCCAGGCAGGTCTGTCTGTTGCCTCGTGATTTGGCCTCTTGGCTCTGTTTGTTAAGGTGAATGTTATTTTTGCTCACACAGACAAATCCAGTCTCTCAGTTTTCTGGTTTCCTTCTGTAAAACACCAACCAAACCTCATGAAAGGCTCTCGGTAGTCTGGGGACGGGAACCAGATGTGTTAAAGGAGGGAGCTCACTCACCGCGGCGGTGCAGGCCCATCACCACAGCAACACCTGCCTTACTCCATCAGTGATGCTGATGAGAGGAAAAACAACCACGTCCTAGAGTGCACCACATAAGTGGAGGAGAAAGGGAGCAGCCATCGCGGGTGGAGCAGAGAAGAGATACTCCAACTGTAAAGATCCTTCTGGAGAGGGTGAATCGACAGGATGGATCTTTCTCTTCCAGCAAAAACCTGATTAAACTTGAAAAGAGTGAATTCAACCTGTATATCTGATTCTGTCTCTCCATCTCCTCACTCTCTCATTCATCCCTTTCTCTCATCTCCCTCCTTCTCTCTCTCGCTCCCTCTCGCTCTCTCACTCCATCTTTCATCCATTCCCCCTGTGTGTTTAGATTAATATGTCTATCGGCCAGTGCTGGGTTAGCATGCTCGTTTGCAGGAGTTTGGGGAATGGTGCGTCTCACACCAGCCTGTCAGCACTAAACACCCAGCCGCTCATCAGGATCCTGTCCCAGTGCAGGAATCATCCACTTACATTTACATTTACATTTACGGCATTTAGCAGACGCCCTTATCCAGAGCGACTTACAAAAAGTGCTTCATTGTTTTACTCAGAACAAAATCTCTAGCTAGTTAGTTTAGGCTAAACCCAGGAAGAAACTTTAAGCAAAGATATTATTAGATACAGTCAGTATGGACGCCTAGATATACTCAATACATACTGAAAAAAACCCTACTTAAAAGATAAAAGCAAGAAAAGTCATTAGAGTCATACATATTTAATAAATGCTAGTGTAGTAAAATTTAATTTAAGTGCTCTTGAAACAGATGTGTCTTCAGTCTTCGCTTAAAAACAGCAAGAGACTCTGCCATTCGGACACTCAGGGAAGTTCGTTCCACCACTGAGGTGCCAGAACTGAAAAAAGTCTGGATGCATGTTTTCCGCATGTTCTGAGAGATGGTGGGTCAAGCCGAGCTGTGCTTGAAGCTCGAAGAGCTCTGGGTACAGATCGGGATTTGACCATTGCCACCATGTATGGAGGTGCTGGTCCATTCTTAGCCTTGTAGGCCAGCATCAGGGTTTTATATCTGATGCGGGCAGCTACAGGAAGCCAGTGAAGAGAGCGCAGCAGAGGAGTAACATGGCTGAACTTAGGAACATTGAAGACAAGTCGAGCCGCCAAGTTCTGGATCAGTTGCAAGGGCCTGATGGTACGCATAGGAAGACCAGCCAGGAGTGAGTTGCAGTAGTCAAGTCTTGAAATGACAAGAGACTGAACAAGCACTTGAGTAGCCTCGCTAGACAGAAAAGGTCGAATTCTCGAATGTTGTAAAGGAGAAATCTGTATGACCGAGTTAGGTTTGCAACATGGGTTGAGAACGATAACTGGTCATCCACAACTACACCAAGACTTCGAGCTTCAGCAGATGTGGTGACCAGCGAGTTCTCAAAAAGAGATGGAAAGATCCTGGCGAGGACTTGAAGTTCCAGGGATGAACAGTAATTCAGTCTTGCTGGGGTTCAGCTTCAAGTGATGAGCCGACATCCAAGATGAGATATCAGCGAGACAAGCCGAGATCCGAGATGAAGCCTGTGTGTCAGAAGGTGGAAAGGAAAGGACAAGTTGAGTGTCATCAGCATAACAGTGATAGGAAAATCCATGGGAGGATATTACATCACCAAGAGAACGAGTGTAAAGAGAGAAGAGGACCGAGCACTGAGCCTTATGGGACACCCGTGGTGAGCCTGGAAGGAGCAGATGTGGCCCCACTTACAGGTCCTAACGAGACATCCACAGTAAAGCAGTCGTTTACACTTATTAAATGTACTGAGTGCACCACTACACCTGTCAGAGAAGCTGTAAAAAAGAGTGACAATAACTCTTGGAATTCGAATCAGATTACTGAAATTAAACAACATTTTTTACATTAATTTCCCCTACTGATCACCTGTTATCAGTCATCATAAAGCAGCTATACTGTATGTGGAAACAGTCTAATTCAGTGGACAGCGGAAGGCAGAAGGAATGCTTGTGTATGAACATTAATATGAACTTACATTTAAACCAGACATACAGCACCACCTCATGGCATTGCTTAGAAATCACACACACACAAGACAAAACCATGAACTACACAAAAATGACACACTTATTTACACATGTAAATAAACTCTGTACATCAGACCCTGAGATGCATGTGCGCTACTGTCCACACACACACACACACACACACACATGCAATCACATACACACAGGTACACACATTAGATCTTCAAGTCAATTCCTCTGATATGATACCACTCAACATGCTACATGATATTCTGGATCATTTTCCTTATCTTATCTTACACTACAGTGGCTTTCAGACGAAACACACTGCAGGCCCTGCAGTAGCTGCTTCATCATCCACTGGGACACGTCTGCCCCATGCATCCCATCACAGACCAACCAGACCCAGTTAATCAAACCAGAATTGTCATCAACAATACCGTTAAAAAGTGGAACCAGGTGCATTACTGATTACTTGGACCTGAGTCTCAGGTCACACCTGCCTGGTGGTATAGAGTGTCTCACTGCCCCTGGTGTCCCACTGCCCCTGGTGTCTCACTGCTCCTGGTGTCTCATTGCTCCTGGTGTCTCACTGCCCCTGGTGTCTCACTGCTCCTGGTGTCTCACTGCCCCTGGTGTCTCACTGCCCCTGGTGTCTCACTGCCCCTGGTGTCTGGATTGCACCTGGTGTCTCACTGCTCCTGGTGTCTCACTGCTCCTGGTGTCTCACTGTCTGCCCCTGCCCCTATCTGCCTCTACTACCCCTGTCTGCCCCCACTGCCTCTATCTGCCTCTGTTTGCCCCACACACTGTTCTGATGCAGGTGTGTGTGACGTGGTGCCGTACAGCTGTAGTGCTGGGTGTGTTGGTCCTGTATTGGTCCTGTGTTGGTCCTGTATTGGTCCTGTATTGGTCCTGTGTTGGTCCTGTGTTGGTCCTGTATTGGTCCTGTATTGGTCCTGTGTTGGTCCTGTATTGGTCCTGTGTTGGTCCTGTATTGGTCCTGTATTGGTCCTGTGTTGGTCCTGTGTTGGTCCTGTGTTGGTCCTGTGTTGGTCCTGTGTTGGTCCTGTGTTGGTCCTGTATTGGTCCTGTATTGGTCCTGTGTTGGTCCTGTGTTGGTCCTGTATTGGTCCTGTATTGGTCCTGTATTGGTGTTGGTCCTGTGTTGGTCCTGTATTGGTCCTGTATTGGTCCTGTATTGGTCCTGTATTGGTCCTGTATTGGTCCTGTGTTGGTCCTGTATTGGTCCTGTATTGGTCCTGTGTTGGTCCTGTGTTGGTCCTGTGTTGGTCCTGTATTGGTCCTGTGTTGGTCCTGTATTGGTCCTGTGTTGGTCCTGTGTTGGTCCTGTGTTGGTCCTGTATTGGTCCTGTATTGGTCCTGTATTGGTCCTGTGTGTTGGTCCTGTATTGGTCCTGTGTGCGTTCACTGCCTTTGTGTGTTTTATGCAGCACTTTGTCTCTTGCTGTTCTGTTGTGTACGGACACAAACACACTGCAGTGACCTCAGCTGAGCAAGCCTGACCAAAAGAAGATGAATAATCTCAAGAGAACTCAACTGAAATGCTGTGAACTGAACTGGAGTGAACTCAAGTAAACAGAGCCAACACTGATGTTTACTGAAGTGAGCTGAAATAAATCGAATTGTATTTACCTAAATTGAAAGATTATGAAGTGAACTGAATTGAGATGAACTGATGTTAACTGATTCATGCGAAACTGCACTGAGTTGAAATGAACTCAACTGAGTTGAGCTGAAGTCTTTAGCCACAGGACGGCAGCCACAAGGTGCAGACTGCTGGTGGTGCGTTTGTTTGGGACACCGTGTGTATCTCACACCCAGTCTGCACTGTGGCCGCAGCAGACACTGATGTTGGTTTAAGGATTATCAACGGCTCAGCAAAGACCATGTACAAGCCCCCCCCCCACACACACACACACACACACACACAACAAGGCAGATTAGTAATCACAATCTTAAATACATACACGCGCACACACATACACACGCACACATATACACAAACACAACTGCCCCTGCCAGAAGTGCTGAGAAGGGTCAACAGCACTGATGGGTTCTGGGATGGGGTCATAACCTGCCTATTAGGACAAAATACAAACCCAGAGAGGTTGCTGACACAACAACTACCAGGTCACACTTTGCACTTCCTCTTCCATCTTATTTCCTGTGCATCCAGTCTGCGTGGAAAACACACGGTTCCCTTGCTGATAGGAACAGGATGAATAATTGATTAAACAAGGCTGGATGTGGGGACAGAGAGGAACCCTGCACATAAATGCCATAGCAGGTCAAATAAGGGCGCCAGGTCACACCTGGCAAAATCCACCCCCTCACATACACCTCAATCATACACCTCACTCTTACACCTCACTCATACACCTCACTTTTACACCTCACTCTTACACCTCTCTCATACACCTCTCTCATACACCTCACTCTTACACCTCACTCTTACACCTCACTCTTACACCTCACTCTTACACCTCACTCATATAACTCACTCTTACACCTCACTCTTACACCTCACTCTTAAACCTCACTCTTACACCTCACTCATATAACTCACTCTTACACCTCACTCTTACACCTCACTCATATAACTCACTCTTTCACCTCACTCTTACACCTCACTCTTACACCTCACTCTTAAACCTCACTCTTACACCTCATTCTTACACCTCACTCATATAACTCACTCTTACACCTCACTCTTACACCTCACTCTTACACCTCAATCATACACCTCACTCTTACACCTCACTCTTATACCTCACTCTTACACCTCACTCTTATACCTCACTCTTACACCTCACTCTTACATCTCACTCTTAAACCTCACTCTTAAACCTCACTCTTACACCTCACTCATATAACTCACTCTTACACCTCACTCATATACCTCACTCTTACACCTCACTCTTAAACCTCACTCTTACACCTCATTCTTACACCTCACTCATATAACTCACTCTTACACCTCACTCTTACACCTCACTCATACACCTCACTCTTACACCTCACTCTTACACCTCACTCTTATACCTCACTCTTACACCTCACTCTTAAACCTCACTCTTACACCTCACTCTTACACCTCACTCATATAACTCACTCTTACACCTCACTCATATACCTCACTCTTACACCTCACTCTTACACCTCACTCATATAACTCACTCATATAACTCACTCTTACACCTCACTCTTACACCTCACTCTGACTGAAGCAGACCTGATGCCACAGGTGTATAAAATGAAGCACCTAGACATGCAGGCTGTTTTACAAACATTTGTGAAAGAATGAGTCGCTCTCAGGAGCTCAGTGAATTCCAGCGTGGAACTGTGATAGGATGCCACCTGTGTAACAAATACAGTCGTGAAATTTCCTCTCTCCTAAATATTCCACAGTCAACTCAGCCATGAAGTGGTAGACCACGTAACTGACGGAGTGGGGTCAGCGGATGCTGAAGCGCAGAGTGCGAAGAGGTCGCCAACTTTCTGCAGAGTCAATCACTACAGACATCCAAACTTCATGTGGCCTTCAGATTAGCTCTCTTAGCTCTAAAACTTATAAAACACAGAACAACCTACATTAAAACACAACTATAGGTACCATTCAAACACTCCAGTAACCATCACATCAACTTTAAATTATATTTGTCATTTATATTGCTAGAGCAATCAGTGTTTCTGTGGATAATGGAATAAATGAGTTTCTAAAGCTCTCGGCTGCCCCTAGGGGCTTCCTGGGGTAATAACTCAAACTCCTCCTGCAGGGAAGCGTCCTGGACGGTGGGGACACATACGTCTTAAAGATGTGAGTCAGCTGATCCTGGCCTACCCGAATAACCCGAGTCATTTAAATCAAGCATCATAGAAGACCACTTTGTGTTTTGGCACATCATGGTATTAAAAGAATGAATCCTGTAACCCAACAGGGCAACCGCTAAAAATGATCTAAAAATGCTCTAAAAATGATCCTTGACTTCACAAGGGCAAATCCCTGGTCCCTCTCTCTCTCTCACACACACATACACACTTACACACACACACAAGCAGTCGATTTCACACACATTAACAACAGTACGCACACACACAGACACACAGACACACACCAACCCCTAATGATTTCTTTTCATTTACTCTATATTGGGCAATCTTTCTGAACAGTGAGCACAATAATATCAATAATATCCTTTATGTGCGTCACCCTTCACCTCTTCTACAGGCCCCAACCCAGAAGCTCAGACTGCCTGATAACCACCCAGCAAGAGTTCTGTCTTCCCACTTCTCATTAGTCCTCAGGCCATGACACACCTCTCTCTCTCTCTCTCTCTCTCTTTCGCTCACACACTCTCTCTCTCTCTCTCTTTCTCTCAGCACACACACTCTCTCTCTCTCTTTCTCTCACACACTCTCTCTCTAACACTCTCTATCTTGTCTAGATTTTCCACACATCTGTCTAGACCTGATACATTTATTCAAAAAGAAATCCTTAATTATAAAATTAAAATAAAATAATTATATCAGACCAGTAGAGACCCTTCTACTTCCACACTACACCATCTTGCCCATTGATCTTTCTCTCTGATGCGGTGTGTGAAAACAAATTCCTGCTGTACCCAGAGAGGGACTTTTATTCTGTCAAAAAGTGAGGAGAATTAAAGCAGCCACTACAGCACAAGCTCCGCCCTCAACATGACACTTCTCTCAAGCACATGTGCACAGCTGACAAGCAAAAGCATGTTTTTTGTGGGTAGTTAAGTCCAAGTAAAACACTGAGACTCCAGTAAGGTGTCAAGCATGGCACACACTGCACTGTGAACTATGACCCTTAATCAATCACATTCAGGAAACTGTCAATAAAGTTGCTCCCAATTTGTCTGACATTGAAACCATGAATTTCAGTTTCTAATAGGCCAAGCAATTATCTATCACCATGGAAACTATCAATGGTGTCACGGTAACGCAGCACTCTATTTCCTCTGGTTATTACAGTTTTTTGCAGTTGCTAAGACCCAGTTTCTGAAAATATGTCTCCTTTTGTCAAAATGAACACGCAACAGTCAAAGCCACACACAGCATGCAAAACGCTTCTCACTTTTGGGAAAAGCAAACACTTCATCCAGAACTGTTTCAACTCTTGCCAAAATTGTATTATTGTATCCAAGCTCTACACGCATATATACGATGATCAGCGTTTCCCATATAACAACTACACACTGATGTGACAAATGGAAAACACATGCAGTATATACTGTAACACTGTATATACTGTAACACATGCTGTATATACTGTAACACTGTAACACACAGATACCAACACATGCTGTATACACTGTAACACATGCAGTATATACTGTAACACATGCTGTATACACTGTAACACATGCTGTATATACTGTTACACATGCTGTATATACTGTAACACTGTAACACACAGATACCAACACATGCTGTATACACTGTAACACATGCTGTATATACTGTAACACATGCTGTATATACTGTAACACTGTAACACACAGATACCAACACATGCTGTATACACTGTAACACATGCAGTATATACTGTAACACATGCTGTATATACTGTAACACAGATACCAACACATGCTGTATATACTGTAACACATGCTGTATATACTGTAACACATGCTGTATATACTGTAACACAGATACCAACACATGCTGTACTGTAACACATGCACTGTAACACATGCTGTATATACTGTAACACAGATACCAACACATGCTGTATATACTGTAACACAGATACCAACACATGCTGTATACACTGTAACACATGCAGTATATACTGTAACACATGCTGTATATACTGTAACACATGCTGTATATACTGTAACACAGATACCAACACATGCTGTATACACTGTAACACATGCAGTATATACTGTAACACATGCTGTATATACTGTAACACAGATACCAACACATGCTGTATATACTGTAACACAGATACCAACACATGCTGTATACACTGTAACACATGCTGTATATACTGTAACACAGATACCAACACATGCTGTATATACTGTAACACATGCTGTATATACTGTTATACATGCTGTATATACTGTAACACAGATAACAAAAGCCAAAAAAAGGCTTGTAACTTGTAACTGTGTCCATATTGTCTCATATTTTAGTCTGGCCACAAGATCTCATCGACATCACAGCCAATGTCTTCTCTGGTCTTCTGGAGTGTGTATCACCAACAAGCTTCCTCCATCGCCTGGAGGAGGGATGTGTGATGGTGTGTTTGGCAACCACCTCCATGTCAAAAATAACTCAATAGGACTGAGAAATGGAGAGTATGGAGGAGTTGGAGCAAACTGTGGGTGTTCAGTGATCACAGGTGTATGTCTGTAAGCACAGGTGTGTGTCTAAGTGCAGGTGTGTGTCTGTAAGCACAGGTGTGTGTGTGTAAGCACACGTATGTGTCTGTAAGCACAGGTTTCAGTATTGTCTTCATCGATAAGCAGGTAACAAAACAGTGACGTAGTGGGTCTCGGGTAGAGGGCTTCCTCAGGGTAGAGGGTAGAGGGTAGAGGGCCTCCTCAGGGTAGAGGGTAGAGGGCCTCCTCAGGGTAGAGGGTAGAGGGTGGAGGGTAGAGGGTAGAGGGCCTCCTCAGGGTAGAGGGTAGAGGGCCTCCTCAGGGTAGAGGGTAGAGGGTAGAGGGTGGAGGGTAGAGGGTGGAGGGTAGAGGGTAGAGGGCCTCCTCAGGGTAGAGGGTAGAGGGCCTCCTCAGGGTAGAGGGTAGAGGGTGGAGGGTAGAGGGTGGAGGGCTTCCTCAGGGTAGAGGGTAGAGGGCCTCCTCAGGGTAGAGGGTGGAGGGCGTCCTCAGGGTAGAGGGTAGAGGGCCTCCTCAGGGTAGAGGGTAGAGGGTGGAGGGTGGAGGGTAGAGGGTGGAGGGCTTCCTCAGGGTAGAGGGTAGAGGGCGTCCTCAGGGTAGAGGGTAAAGGGTAGAGGGCCTCCTCAGGGTAGAGGGTAGAGGGTAGAGGGTGGAGGGTGGAGGGTAGAGGGCTTCCTCAGGGTAGAGGGTAGAGGGTGGAGGGTAGAGGGTAGAGGCTGGAGGGTAGAGGGTGGAGGGTAGAGGGTGGAGGGTGGAGGGCAGAGGGTGGAGGGTAGAGGGTGGAGGGTAGAGGGTGGAGGGTGGAGGGTAGAGGGTAGAGGGTGGAGGGTAGAGGGTGGAGGGTGAGGGTAGAGGGTGGAGGGTAGAGGGTGGAGGGTGGAGGGTGGAGGGTAGAGGGTGGAGGGCTTCCCCCAGACGGATGTGTGGAAAGAGACCACAGAGGAATGCTCACAATCCTACATGCTCACAATCAACTTAGCTTAGCTCCACTTAGCTCCACCACTGGACTACAGAAGAACAGACACTGACTCGCATCTCAGTAACCAAGGCAGTGAGAGAGAGAGAGAGAGAGAGAGAGAGGGAGGGAGGGAGGGAGGGAGAGAGGGAGGGAAAGAAAGAGAGATGGGGTGGGATGGAGAAAGCGAAAACAACTATAACAGTGTAGACGTCAGAAGATTCTCTCTCCCTCTCCCTCTCCCTCTCTCCCTCTCTCTCTCTCAGCTGATGAACATGACAAGCTGATAACAGACTTAAGATGATATCAGCTCTAATAGGCTCCATCTTCGTGGTGTCAGCATATGTCTTGTAGTACTTTTCCATCAACAAACTCCCTGAGCTCCGGCGGAAACAGGCAAGACTCCTGTGAGTTAGTGGACCTTTAAAGGAGGAGCCTGTACATATCTGCATGTGCACATGGTCTGGTCCTCAAAACCTTCTACTCCATGTGGTGGAACACGCTCTTTATCTGTGGTGTGTCTTTCATAGAGGGCCCAGAAAACCATGGACTACATGTCATTGATGACATGGTTCATGGCTGTGACATAACAGTGACATAGCAGTGACATAACAATGACACAGCAGTGACATAACAGTGACATAACAATGACACAGCTGTGACATAACAGTGACATCTAGCTTGAACAGTGCTGGCTCGCTCTCCGAGGCTCTTACGATGGGGGAATCAAGGTGCTTTGAAGGCCATACAAACATTTTTAAGCTAATTTGATTAAAAGCAAGCTTGGCCCAACGCCAGCCAATCTAATTATATTATTATACTTACCTGAACTAAAACTGTCACATGGTGCAACTCTGGCCAGATTTCACAGTCATGTGGGGACCGACTAAAAAAGGGCCTTAACATGCTGCCTTTTGCCTGGCTCCTCCCATTCAACTGGCTCCGCCCATGCAACTGGCTCCGCCCCTCCGATAGGCTCCACCCATATAGCAGTCTCCGCCCTTCCTCCACTGGTGTGCTGGCTTGCGCAGGCCAAGCCTGTGCGGCTGAAGAGGGGCGGGGCCGTGCCAGATGGTGCGGCCGCAGGTGCTCGTGTCTTGGCACCGTGGTTGGCTGGCAGGGCGGCGGGGGGGGCGTGAGCGGCAGTGGAGAACACCGCCCTCTAGGCGCCTGCTTGGCTAAGTGGAGCAACTGTTACAGAACAGGGGGAATGTTTCAGGAGTGTGAGGAGCGCCAGACAGAAAATTCCAAACAGCCTGATGGAAGACGACAAGAAAGAAGAGGAGAAGACTTCACAGCCCAGCTGGGGTAGCAGAGTCTGCCAAGCGGCTTGTGTTAGCTGGCACAACATGAATGTGTCTCAGCAGGAGGTGGTTTAAGCACAGATCGAATAGCTCCTTAGGCAATGTGTGGCCAAACGGCATTATGGGAAGCTGGGAAATTCACTGGAGAGGAGTACCATCCCAGTGTGGGCACTAACACGCAGTGGAAACGCTTTATGCTCACGGGTGGCAGCCTCATAACTTAACATCTTCAGAGCGAGCAGGAGAAGCAGGGTTTGCTTTTCAAATTCAGGAAACGTAGCTCATCTGCTCTAAGTGGAACGCTGTCCGATTGACATTTAAAGAAATAAGAACAAAATGACAAGACAAAATGAAGACAGAATGAAATTTGCTAAAAAGACATCAGTGAGGGGGGAAGGGCAGGACACGTGGGGAAGGGCAGGACACGGAGGAGGTGGTGCAGGACATGGGGGAGGGAGGTGTGGGACACGGAGGAGGGGGGTTCGGGACACGGGGGAGGGGGTGCAGGACATGGGGGGAGGTGGTGCAGGACACGGGGCAGGGGGGTACAGGACACGGGGGAGGGGGGTGCAGGACACAGGGGAGGTGGTGCAGGACACGGGGCAGGAGGGTACAGGACACGGGGGAGGTGGTGCAGGACACGGGGGAGGGAGGAGTAGGAGCACTTTGGAACAATGCTGACAGATCCAGATTTTAAAGGGGATAATGGGGGTTCTACCTGACGACATTACCTAAAGACTAAAGCAGAAGACTAAAGTGGATTTCATGCTGATGGTCCAGTCTACATCAAAGTATAAAACTGATTGTTCAAACTTGAGCAGGAACAAGCAACCGTACATGAGTTCACCTGCAGGTGGCGTTCTGAGTACAGTTCTAATAGAACTGTGATTCGTAACCCTGGTCCACACAGCTGCACGCAGACGCAACGCTGGTCCCACAGCTGCACGCAGACACACGCTGGTCCACACAGCTGGTCCACACAGCTGCACAGCAGGCGTAACGCTGGTCCACACAGCTGCACACAGACGTAACGCTGGTCCACACAGCTGCACGCAGACGTAACGTTGGTCCACACAGCTGCACGCAGACGTAACGTTGGTCCACACAGCTGCACACAGACGAACGCTGGTCCACACAGCTGCACGCATACGTAACGCTGGTCCACACAGCTGCACACAGACGTAACACTGGTCCACACAGCTGCACGCAGACGTAACACTGGTCCAGCTGCACAGCTGGTGCACAGCTGCACACAGACGTAACGCTGGTCCACACAGCTGCACACAGACGTAACGCTGGTCCACACAGCTGCACGCAGACGTAACACTGGTCCACACAGCTGCTGGTCCACACAGCTGCACAGGCGTAACGCTGGTCCACACAGCTGCACACAGGCGTAACGTTGGTCCAACGCTGGTCCACACAGCTGCACACAGACGTAACGCTGGTCCACACAGCTGCACGCAGACGTAACGTTGGTCCACACAGCTGCACGCGCAGACGTAACGTTGGTCCACACAGCTGCACACAGGCGGAACGCTGGTCCACACAGCTGCACACAGACGTAACGCTGGTCCACACAGCTGCACGCGTTGGTCCACACAGCTGCACGCAGAAGTAACGTTGGTCCACACAGCTGCACACAGACGTAACACTGGTCCACACAGCTGCACACAGACGTAACGCTGGTCCACACAGCTGCACGCAGACGTAACGTTGGTCCACACAGCTGCACGCAGACGTAACGCTGGTCCACACAGCTGCACAGACGAACGCTGGACGTGCACAGAACGCTGGTCCACACAGCTGCACGCAGACGTAACGTTGGTCCACACAGCTGCACGCAGACGTAACGCTGGTCCACACAGCTGCACGCAGACGTAACGCTGGTCCACACAGCTGCACACATACGTAACACTGGTCCACACAGCTGCACACAGACGTAACGCTGGTCCACACAGCTGCACGCAGACGTAACGCTGGTCCACACAGCTGCACGCAGACGTAACGTTGGTCCACACAGCTGCACGCAGACGCTAACGTAACGTTGGTCCACACAGCTGGCACACAGACGCGTAACGCTGGTCCACACAGCTGCACGCAGGCGTAACGTTGGTCCACACCAGGCGTAACGTTGGTCCACACAGCTGCACGCAGACGTAACGTTGGTCCACACAGCTGCACGCAGACGTAACGCTGGTCCACACAGCTGCACGCAGACGTAACGCTGGTCCACACAGCTGCACGCAGACGTAACGCTGGTCCACACAGCTGCACACAGACGTAACGCTGGTCCACACAGCTGCACGCAGACGTAACGCTGGTCCACACAGCTGCACGCAGACGTAACGTTGGTCCACAGCAGCGTAACGTTGGTCCACACAGCGCAGGCGTAACGCTGGTCCACACAGCTGCACGCAGACGTAACGCTGGTCCACACAGCTGCACGCAGACGTAACTGGCTGGTCCACACAGCTGCACGCAGGCACGCTGGTCCACACAGCTGCACGCAGGCGTAACGCTGGTCCACACAGCTGCACGCAGGCGTAACGCTGGTCCACACAGCTGCACACAGGCGTAACGTAACGCTGGTCCACACAGCTGCACACAGCACGTAACGCTGGTCCACACAGCTGCACCCAGACGTAACGGAACGCTGGTCCACACAGCTGCACACAGACGAACGCTGGTCCACACAGCTGCGCACACAGGCGTAACGCTGGTCCACACAGCTGCACACACACGCTGGCGTGCAACAGGCTAACGCTGGTCCACACAGCTGCACAGACGTAACACTGGTCCACACAGCTGCACACAGACGTAACGCTGGTCCACACAGCTGCACACAGACGTAACGCTGGTCCACACAGCTGCACGCAGACGTAACGTTGGTCCACACAGCTGCACACAGACGTAACGCTGGTCCACACAGCTGCACGCAGACGTAACACTGGTCCACACAGCTGCACACAGACGTAACGTTGGTCCACACAGCTGCACGCAGACGTAACGTTGGTCCACACAGCTGCACACAGACGAACGTTGGTCCACACAGCTGCACGCAGACGTAACGTTGGTCCACACAGCTGCACGCACGCAGTCCACACAGCGTACACAGGCGTAACGCTGGTCCACACAGCTGCACAGGCGTCCACACAGCTGCACAAGGCGTAACGCTGGTCCACACAGCTGCACACAGGCGTAACGTTGGTCCCACAGCTGCACGCAGGCGTAACACTGGTCCACACAGCTGCACACAGGCGTAACACTGGTCCACACAGCTGCACACAGGCGTAACACTGGTCCACACAGCTGCACACAGGCGTAACGTTGGTCCACACAGCTGCACGCAGACGTAACGTTGGTCCACACAGCTGCACACAGACGTAACACTGGTCCACACAGCTGCACACAGACGTAACGTTGGTCCACACAGCTGCACGCAGACGTAACGTTGGTCCACACAGCTGCACACGGTGTGAACCCAAGGCATCTTGGGTCTGAGTCTGAGTCTAAGAAGAGAGACCTACACAAGATTTATCTCCTGTCAGAACACCTCAGACTAATCAATGTCTTTATTGAATTAGGTGAGGCAGGCGTGTTATTAATAAAACAAACACACTCCGTAGCAGCAGCTGACTGTGACCTTACCTGGCAACCAGACACAGACTGTGACCTTACCTGGCAACCAGACACAGACTGTGACCTTACCTGCCAACCAGAAACAGACTGTGACCTTACCTGGCAACCAGACACAGTTATGAAGGACTGCACACATGCGTCAGAACAGTGTGGCGAGGTAGAAGTCACAGCCTCTCAGCTACTGACACCTCCGAGAGCTGAACAAGACGCTCATAAACCATGAGGTGACATGTGCTGCACCTTCTCAGCATTTACACCCTTTATGAAGAGCAGCCAGATGCAGTTCCCAGCATGACCAGCAGAGACATGATGAACTTCCTCACAAACACTGTGGCGTGAACTGCTTTCCCAGGACATCCTGCTCTTCAGAGGCAGCAGCTACACTACAGTTACGTTTGGTTAGACATCACCATGTGGGATGGGAAGGACAGGTGTCAGTAGTATTTCCTTTTCTTTATGTGTGTGTGTGTGTGATGGAGAGAGAGAGAGAGAGAAAGAGGGAGAGAGGGAGAGAGAGGGAGAGAGCGAGATAGAGCGAGAGAGAGAGAGAGGGACAATACTCTAGGTGGAGATTTGGAGCTTTTATATCCACTTGACACAGGGAGACTATAGGAAGGATTGATGAGAGGGTTTCAGCCTCCCTCCCTCTCTCTCCCTCCCTCCCCCTCCCTCCCTCCCTCCCTCCCTCCCTCCCTCCCTCTCTCTCTCCCTCCCTCCCTCTCTCTCTCCCTCCCTCCTTCTCTCCCTTTCTCTCTCCCTCCCTCCCTCTCCCCATCTATCTCCCCCCCTCTCTCCCTCTCTCCCTCCCTCCCTCCTTCTCTCCCTTTCTCTCTCCCTCCCTCCCTCTCCCCATCTCTCTCCCCCTCTCTCTCCCTCCCTCTCTCTCTCTCTCCCTCCCTCCCTCTCCCCCTCCCTCTCTTCCCCCCTTCCTCACTCACTCAAGTCATCAGGCTGCTTTTATTGCATTACTGTTCACTACTGCCAAAGTACTGAAAATGCTTTACATTTTTAACTTAAAAAGCTCAATGTTATAATTGTTGTTGTTATCATTATTATTGGTAATACTGTTGTTATCACTCTGTCTTACAGGGTCCAGTGAGGGTTCTAGAGGACATGTATGTGAGGGTTGTAAAGGACATGTACAGTGGGTTGTAAAGGACATGTATGGTCGGTTGTAAAGGACATGTATGGTGGGTTGTAAAGGACATGTATGTGAGGGTTGTAAAGGACATGTACGGTGGGTTGTAAAGGACATGTATGGTGGGTTGTAGAGGACATGTATGTGAGGGTTGTAAAGGACATGTATGTGAGGGTTCTAGAGGACATGTATGTGAGGGTTGTAAAGGACATGTATGAAGGGTTCTAGAGGACATGTATGGAGGGTTGTAAAGGACATGTATGAAGGGTTCTAGAGGACATGTATGTGAGGGTTGTAAAGGACATGTATGAAGGGTTCTAGAGGACATGTATGTGAGGGTTGTAAAGGACATGTATGTGAGGGTTCTAGAGGACATGTATGGAGGGTTGTAAAGGACATGTATGAAGGGTTCTAGAGGACATGTATGTGAGGGTTGTAAAGGACATGTATGTGAGGGTTCTAGAGGACATGTATGGAGGGTTGTAAAGGACATGTATGTGAGGGTTCTAGAGGACATGTATGAAGGGTTCTAGAGGACATGTATGGAGGGTTGTAAAGGACATGTATGTGAGGGTTCTAGAGGACATGCATGGAGGGTTCTAGAGGACATGTATGAAGGGTTCTAGAGGACATGTATGGAGGGTTCTAGAGGACATGTATGAAGGGTTCTAGAGGACATGTATGGAGGGTTCTAGAGGACATGTATGAAGGGTTCTAGAGGACATGTATGGAGGGTTCTAGAGGACATGTATGAAGGGTTCTAGAGGACATGTATGGAGGGTTGTAAAGGACATGTATGGAGGGGTTGGTATACTGTCACCATCATACATGCACCCAGCACACTGCCTGTCACACACCCTCGTACAGAAGAGCCTCCGTCTCACGGGAAGCAGAAAGCGTGTAAGAGATGACAGATCACATGACAATGTAAATGCAGTGACTATGTTATTATGTCTGAAATCGTGACAGGTCATGACCCGTAACTCCAATCTTTCCATCAAAGGGAAAACAAACAAAAAGATAAGTACAGCTGAGTTAAAAAAGGTGTGTGTGTGTGTGTGTGCAGAATAGAGTGAGAGAGAGACTGTGAAGAGGGAGATAATGAAAGAGCGTGAGAGAGTGTGTGTGTGTGGGGGTCCATGCATTTGTGTTTATGTGTGTGTGTGTGTGTGTTTGCTATCATAGATAATGACTAATTGCAGATGCGTCTGTCAGTGAACCCAAAGGTGTTGGTTACAGCAGAGGAAGGTGGAACCTCCCCTGACACCTTTAACAGCTTGTCAATGTCTGTCCATCACAAGGCACTCGACAACTCACAGGGCGATCATAACGAGATGCCTGTGTGTGTGTGTAATGAGAGGGAGGGAGGGAGGGAGGGAGGTTGGGAGAAACAGCGGAACTGGGGAAGAGAGAAAAAGATTCTTACTCTTCCACTAAGTCTACATTCAGATGTCGGAATCAGCAAATATTCTCTCACTCTATCTCTCTGATTCTCTCACTCTTTCTCTCTCTTTGTGATCCTCTCACTCTTTCTCTCTCTGATTCTCTCACTCCTTCACTCTCTGTGTTTCCCTCACTTTTTGAAGATTGCAAAGTTGACGGTGAGAAATGAAGTAGTGAGGAAGGGAGAGAGCAAGAGGAAAAGAGGAGAAATAGCATTTCAGAATCGCCTCACGCAGATCAATATGAACATCCTAACCAGAATGCAAAGCAATCTGAAAGGCATCCCTATGAGAGATACAAAGAGGAGGGCAGCTGCTCTACCACAGAGCGGTTTATGAGTGGGTGTTTAATTGAGCTGCTCTACTACAGAGCGGTTTATGAGTGAGAGTTTAGCTGAGCTGCTCTAATAAGAGTGGTTTATGAGTGAGAGTTTAGCTGAGCTGCTCTACTACAGAGTGGTTTATGAGTGGGTGTTTAGCTGAGCTGCTCTACTACAGAGCGGTTTATGAGTGGGTGTTTAGCTGAGCTGCTCTACCACAGAGCGGTTTATGAGTGAGTGTTTAGCTGAGCTGCTCTACTACAGAGCGGTTTATGAGTGGGTGTTTAGCTGAGCTGCTCTACTACAGAGCGGTTTATGAGTGAGAGTTTAGCTGAGCTGCTCTACTACAGAGTGGTTTATGAGTGGGTGTTTAGCTGAGCTGCTCTACTACAGAGCAGTTTATGAGTGAGAGTTTAGCTGAGCTGCTCTACTACAGAGTGGTTTATGAGTGGGTGTTTAGCTGAGCTGCTCTACCACAGAGAGATTTATGAATGGGTGTTTAGCTGAGCTGCTCTACTACAGAGTGGTTTATGAGTGGGTGTTTAGCTGAGCTGCTCTACCACAGAGCGGTTTGTGAGTGGGTGTTTAGCCGAGCTGCTCTAACACAGCGGTTTGTGAGTGGGTGTTTAGCCGAGCTGCTCTAACACAGCAGTTTGTGAGTGGGTGTTTAGCTGAGCTGCTCTACTACAGAGTGGTTTATGAGTGGGTGTTTAGCTGAGCTGCTCTACCACAGAGCGGTTTGTGTGGGTGTTTAGCCGAGCTGCTCTGTTTTGAGTGGGTGTTTAGCCGAGCTGCTCTAACACAGCAGTTTGTGAGTGGGTGTTTAGCTGAGCTGCTCTACTACAGAGTGGTTTATGAGTGGGTGTTTAGCTGAGCTGCTCTACTACAGAGTGGTTTATGAGTGGGTGTTTAGCTGAGCTGCTCTACCACAGAGCGGTTTGTGAGTGGGTGTTTAGCTGAGCTGCTCTACTACAGAGTGGTTTATGAGTGGGTGTTTAGCTGAGCTGCTCTACCACAGAGCGGTTTGTGAGTGGGTGTTTAGCCGAGCTGCTCTACCACAGAGCGGTTTGTGAGTGGGTGTTCTGCTTAGCCTGCATATCTTTTGAAACACAAGCACACAATGCTGAACACAGATATTTTGTTCTAGTGAGAAAATGTCAGAAGCCGAGAACTCCCTACATGAGTGGGGAAATGAGGCAGAAATGTGAACTGTGCCAGGCAATGCTAACATATTAACAATAACTAAGTGACTTACAATAGAACATCACACACACCAATACACTGAGAGTTCATACAGCTTCTTTGGGAGTGCCTGATACAGTGTAGTGTATGCTGGTACACCTGGAGACAGGTAGGCACATAGGAGGCATCAGTAGGAAGTACACCGTATACTGGGGAAGGAGAGTGTCTAGTAACTACTGAAAAACATCTTGAAACTACTAAACAAAGACAAACTGTTCCTGTATTAAAGGCCTTGCATCTCACTCCCTCTCACTCTTGTGCTCTCACTCTCACTCCCTCTCACTCTTCTGCTCTCACTCACCCTTCTCTCTCATTTTCACTCTTCTGCTCCCTCACTCTCACTCCCTCTCACCCTTCTGCTCTCTCCCTCTCACCCTTCTCTTTCTCATTTTCACTCTTCTGCTCCCTCACTCTCACTCCCTCTCACCCTTCTGCTCTCTCCCTCTCACCCTTCTCTTTCTCATTTTCACTCTTCTGCTCCCTCACTCTCACTCCCTCTCACCCTTCTGCTCTCTCCCTCTCTTTCTCATTTTCACTCTTCTGCTCCCTCACTCTCACTCCCTCTCACCCTTCTGCTATCTCACTCTCACTCTCACTCACCCTTCTTTCTCACTCGTTCTCTCACTCTCATCTATTCTATGTTTCTTGGCTTTGATGGCTGATTCTAAAGCTCCTTTGAGGTTTGCAGAGGTACATGGTTGCACTACACATATAAGCCAATGTCAAGTCACACTTAAAGGGACATTCAAGCATTTTCCATCTCTGTCTGTGGTATCCTGGACGATCCATTCCTGCATACATTGACACATTTCTCTGTTTGGAAAGGAACAGAAAATCCACTGAATCAATCTGGATTATCTTTTCTTTTCTAAACAGAGGAAGATGCTTTTAATGTTTTTTTCAAAACCCATCCAAATATCTAATGCTCTATCAGATCCAGATTAGCTACTTCTTATGGACTGGAGGACCAGATTACCTTTCACAAGATTTCCTGTCAGACACAAACTCCAGATTATCTGTCACACACGTCAGATCCATATTAGTTGTCCCATGCATCAGCTGCAGATTACCTTTACCAGATTACCTGTCAAACACATCAGATCCAGATTACCTGTCACATGCATCAGATGCAGATTACCTTTACCAGATTACCTGTCACATGCATCAGATGCAGATGACCTTTACCAGATTACCTGTCAAACACATCAGATCCATATTACCTGTCAAACACATCAGATCCAGATTACCTGTTCCAGGTGAGTCACATTCACAGTGGTGTTATCTAACAAAGATACACTGCCTTCTGTTCCAGATCAAAGACACAGCATTCCACCATCCCATGTCCTGTGACGTCTAACGCACCAGACCCGTATATGATTCCCAGTGGTGGACAATAACGAAGTAAATGTCATTTGTTACTGTACTTTTCGTATTTCCATTTCGTATGTATTTCCATTGTTGTAACTTTTTACTTTAACTGCACTACATTTCAAAGAAAAATCTTTTACTTTTTAATTACATTATGTGAGATCTGTCGTTCCTCCAGGCGCGCGTGTTCATTAAAAAAGTAACGAAACAAAAGGAGCGCGAAGCACGCGCACCGATCAGCGTTCGACGGCAGCGCTGCAGCGTAACGGTTAGTGAGAATGAGAACAGACCCCCACATACAAATGGAGGAAACTGTAACTCACCACTTTACACATGGCCCCATTCCACATCCAGTCTAAGGAAACACGTACACTATTTTCACAGGCCTACTGGTCATTTACCTTAATGAGAAATCCAACAATATCTTGCAGCAAACCGTTTGTGTATGTTCAGTCCGACATTAGCATTGTATACTTGGTTAGTATACATGTATACTAAGGCTATTACTAGTACACAAAAGAAAACTGCCTTAGCAATGCACTCAGCATGTAGCTAGCTAAGTTAGCTAGCTTTTTCTCAAATTAGCTAGCTAAGATAGCTAGCTCCCATACTTTTATTCTATTGTAAGTGTTCTAGCACCTTACAGTCAAACACCTGCATATACATCATCATGCATCACCTAACCAGAACAGATTGGCTTAGGATCATCTAAATCACAGGGAATTTATTTGACTCCAAACTCACTATGTTAAAGTGTGTCTGCTGTGTAATGCATGCGTCTCCGCCAGGGCATCACGTATACCAGCAGGTCAACATGGTCCCTGATTTTTCTCAAATTAGTGAGCTGAGCAGGGGTGATAGAGGTGAAAGACACTGTTCTGTCTTCCTGTCACACTCCTGAAGAAATGAGGCTGGAAAAAAGTCCTAAGTGATCATGATCAGTGATGACAAACGTTTGGTGAAATCAAATTGACAAAAACCAACAGTAGAACTCAGTGCTGTTTAATAGTGAGAGAGCATTTCCACACGCACAATGTGAAGGGAACTCCAGGGACTGAACAGCTGTGTAGCCTTCAGAAAACCACTAATCAGTGAGGCTAACTGGAAAGAAAGGCTTCAGTTTGCAATGGAAGCTCATGTGGTCTGATGAGTCCAGATTGACCCTGTTCCAGAGTGATGGGGGCATCAGGGTAAGAAGAGAGGCAGGTGAAGTGATGCACCCCTCATGCCTAATGCCTACTGTACAAGCCTGTGGGGGCGGGGCTATGATCTGGGAGCCCGTGGGGGCGGGGCTATGATCTGGGAGCCCGTGGGGGCGGGGCTATGATCTGGGAGCCCGTGGGGGCGGGGCTATGATCTGGGTTTGCTGCGGTTGGTCAGGGCTGGTTCAGCAACAGTTTGTGTTCAAAGAATGAGGTCAGCTGACTACCTGAATTTACTGAATGACCAGGTTATTCCATCAATGTATTTGTTCTTCCCTGATGGCACGGGCACATTCCAAGATCACAATGCCAGGATTCATCAGGCTCGAGCTGTGAAAGAGGTCCAGGGAGCAGGAGGCATCATCTTCACACATGGATTGGCCACCATACAGAGTCCAGACCTGAACCCCATTGAGGATCTTTGGGATGTGCAGGTGAAGGCTTGGCACGGCGGCCAGACTCGACCATCATCAACGCAACATCTTGGTGACAAATTAATGCAACACTGGATTGAAATAAATCTTGTGACATTGCAGATGCTTATCGACTATAACAACTAAATATTAGTGTGTGACCTTTATTTGGTGGTAACTTTTATTTTCTCTTTTATATATATATATATATATATATATATATATATATATATATATATATAGAGAGAGAGAGAGAGAGAGAGAGAGAGAGAGAGGGAGAGAGAGAGGTTACTTTTTATATAGAGAGAGGTTATAAGGTTATTAGGTTATATAGGTCATTTTATTAAGGTTAAAAGTTTCTCATCATAACAAAACAAACACACCAGAATGCTCTGCACAATGCATAACAGTTACCCATGCATATTTATAATTACTCATGCATATTTATAAAGCCTTGGATAGATGCCCTTACTGTCACAACAACCCCTCTGTGAGACAAGTGGCTGAAAGGCACAGTGAACTTCACCTACAAATATTCAAATCTCATGCCAAAGTCTGCCAACATGACATCATGCTTCTTTAATGTAGCCGTAGGCAACGGTCAATGTATGATGATGAAGCTCCCTGGTGATGGTGTACTGCGGTTCCACCAAGGGTTTGTTCTGCACCATAAATCAGGCCCAGTGGACCACATCTTCTCTTTCAGCTCATGTGTAACAGACAGCGTTGTCACATCTGTGTGATCACCAGATGAAACAAGACCTTACCTCTTTAGAGATTTGGAATGACATTACAGTGAGTTTGAATTCTGCTACAGCTTATCTATGTGATCTTATGCTAATTTTCACCTTCTGTGGCAGCCTGTGAAACACCAGATCAGCTAATCAATTGCTTTTGTTGCTTTCATCTCCCTGTGCTGTGATCCCAGCGCAGGCAGCTGTACTGCTCTACACGTGGCCCAGCACTGGGTGGACACTCTGGGCTCCCTGCGCACTCAACAACCCTCACAGCTGTGTCTGTAGGAAGGAGACAGCTGAGAGCGTTTTGTAAGATGTTGTAGTTTTCTAGGTTTCAACTCCACTGCTCTTCAAGTTGAATCCTCTTGGTGTTCTAACTCATCTCAGTGTTCTAACTCATCTCAGTGTTCTAACTTATCTCAGTGTTCTAACTCATCTCAGTGTTCTAACTCATCTAAGTCATCTCAGTGTTCTAAGTCATCTCAGTGTTCCAAGTCATCTCAGTGTTCCAAGTCATCTCAGTGTTCTAAATCATCTATCTCATCTCAGTGTTCTAAGTCATCTCAGTGTTCTAAATCATCTATCTCATCTCAGTGTTCTAACTCATCTCAGTGTTCTAAGTCATCTCAGTGTTCTAAATCATCTATCTCATCTCAGTGTTCTAACTCATCTCAGTGTTCTATGTAATCTCAGTGTTCTACCTCATCTCAGTGTTCTAACTCATCTAACTCATCTCAAGTGTTCTAACTTGTCTCAGTGTTCTAAATCATCTATCTCATCTCAGTGTTCTAACTCATCTCAGTGTTCTATGTAATCTCAGTGTTCTACCTCATCTCAGTGTTCTAACTCATCTAACTCATCTCAACTTGTCTCAGTGTTCTAAATCATCTATCTCATCTCAGTGTTCTAACTCATCTCAGTGTTCTAAATCATCTATCTCATCTCAGTGTTCTAACTCATCTCAGTGTTCTATGTAATCTCAGTGTTCTACCTCATCTCAGTGTTCTAACTCATCTAACTCATCTCAAGTGTTCTAACTTGTCTCAGTGTTCTAAATCATCTATCTCATCTCAGTGTTCTAACTCATCTCAGTGTTCTAAATCATCTATCTCATCTCAGTGTTCTAACTCATCTCAGTGTTCTAACTCATCTAACTCATCTAAAACAAAAGGAGAGAGCATGGTTCACATAAAAATACAAGCACATGGTTAAGAAAGAGGAAGATAAACCTCACCTCTGACCGCTCAGTCTCAGTGAAGCAGTCTCGGTCTCAGAGTGACGTAGTCTCTGTCTCAGAGTGACACGGTCTCGGTCACAGAGTGACGCAGTCTTGGTCTCAGAGAGATGTGGTCTCGGTCTCAGAGTGACACGGTCTCGGTCTCAGAGTGATGTGGTCTCGGTCTCAGAGTGATGTGGTCTTGGTCTCAGAGTGATACTTCAATGCTTCAGTCAGGCCCAGGTAGTGTGAGCAGAAGCCTGTGTCCTTAACATGTGTCCTTAACATGTGTCCTTAACATGTGTCCTTAACATGTCACAGCTAAAGCGTGGGACAGCTGGTGATAGCAGTAAAAAGCAGCTGTACACGTGGCTTGAGAACTGTCTATTACTTACATGCTAACAGTCAGCTTATTGCTTATTCGCTGTTTATTGTTTAAGTTGGCATGTCTGCATTTTTAAGTGATAAATCTGGTAAACCTAAAAATTTCTCTAGAAATTTTAAAGAATGTCTTTCGCTTATACGTGAGTACTATAAGGTACCTACAAGCTATGAGTACTGCAAAGGTGCAATTAACCCTACCAAGCCCCCACCCCTCCATCCACAACCCCACACCCCTCCCCCCACAACCCCCTCTCCCCTCCCCCAACAACCCCCTCCCCCCACAACCCTCCCAATCCCTCAAACCTCCCCCCCCCACCTCCTCAGAAAACTCTACATACAAATAGATCGTTCTAAAGCCCAAATCCAGCATGTCCCTTTAAAGGAATTATTCATGACTTCCTAGCAAAGCAATTACACCTTTGACTAGCTCCATGTGCCAGACAACAAGCTACCGAATTACATTCTGAAGCTGCTCCCAAACACAAGAGTACACGTCGATCAGGGTCTGTGCAAACACTACCGAGGAGCTCGCGGCTCCTGAGAGTCATCGCGTATCTTTAATTACACTCAAAGCATCTGTGAACAGTCTCAGCTTGACAGCAGATATGACCATGTACCATTGCAGTATCTCTATTGTACCAGGAGCATTAAAGGTCCAATCAGGAGCCGCCATAATAGAGCAACAGGGTTGTCATGAACACGGCAGACAACAGACGTGGTTTTTAGTGGCTAGTGCTGCTGCCCACAGGTAGGGGGCGCTATATGATCTGGGCACTTCTAGCGCAGTATGTCCTCGGCTGCAATCAGAAAGGACCGCAAAACCACCTGATTTAGCATCTTCCCTTCCGACATTCCTCACTGAGAAACCCAGCTGAGAAGCATTACGAAATCTCAACTCCAGTGGTCTGGATGACTGGAACTTGGACGAACCCGGCGATTAGGACAGGAGATCCAGAGGAAGACAGGAACTGTACCTGAATAAACCTCTCTGCTCTTCAGTTTCATGAGCCACCTCTTCACACCTGCAACGACATGAACACGCCTATCAGGACCCCGGGAGCGTGAGGACAGCTCCACCTACAGGCCAGCAGCAGGTCTTGCAGGGTGGCACTTTTTAGGCTGAACTGAGACCAGTTTCTGCATGTAATCATATATAGGTTGTGAATTAGGATTTCAGTTACGGAAGCTTTAGAAAAAGAGGCCAATGTTATCTAGATTGCAATACTATCATATTAAACACATTAAAATGAATTGTTCTTAATGCCTCTATTAAATTTAACTAAAGCATTCATAGTAAAATTAATAATGCATGTGTCTGATGCCCATGGAACTGTTCATCTTGATTCTTGAATTTTTTAAGTCATGTTAAAGACCCAGTGAGGAGGTAATCACAGACACCTAAAAAGGAGGGTTATTATCTATGTAACAGACAGGTAATAACACACAGATGATTACACACAGGTATTATGGTACCTGTCTGGAGGTAATAACACACAGGTGATTACACACATGTAATAACAGACAGGTAATAACACACAGGTGATTACACACAGGTATTATGGTACCTGTCTGGAGGTAATAACACACAGGTGATTACACACAGGTAATAACACACATGTAATAACAGACATGTAATAACACAGGCAGTAACAGCCTTGTTTTGCTGTTTTAATTTGTATTCAAAACCCAGTGATGTAATGGGAATATTCACCCCCTCAGCTGAAGTGATTCCTGCCTGACCTTTAACATCCATTTAGGGCTGATGATCAGGCCCACGTGGACATAAAGGGCTGATGGTCAGGCCCACGTGGACATAAAGGGCTGATGAACAGGCCCACGTGGACATAAAGGGCTGATGATCAGGCCCACGTGGACATAAAGGGCTGATGGACAGGCCCACGTGGACATAAAGGGCTGATGATCAGGCCCACGTGGACATAAAGGGCTGATGAACAGGCCCACGTGGACACAAAGGGCTGATGGTCAGGCCCACGTGGACACAAAGGGCTGATGGTCAGGCCCACGTGGACATAAAGGGCTGATGGTCAGGCCCACGTGGACATAAAGGGCTGATGAACAGGCCCACGTGGACATAAAGGGCTGATGATCAGGCCCACGTGGACATAAAGGGCTGATGAACAGGCCCACGTGGACATAAAGGGCTGATGAACAGGCCCACGTGGACATAAAGGGCTGATGGTCAGGCCCACGTGGACACAAAGGGCTGATGGTCAGGCCCACGTGGACATAAAGGGCTGATGAACAGGCCCACGTGGACATAAAGGGCTGATGAACAGGCCCACGTGGACACAAAGGGCTGATGGTCAGGCCCACGTGGACATAAAAGGCCCATCAGTGTCAACGTGTATCTGTGAGTGAATCCCATCTGTTAAACAACAGCAGCTGCCAAGGCGTGTGTGTGAGTGTGTGTGTTTGTGTTTGTGTGTGTTTGTGTGTATATGTGTGTGCGTGTGTGTGTTTACCTGTGTTCCTGTCTGGTAGGATACAGCAATGTTTCTGCAGGATGCTGGGTAACACCTGTGGAGGAGAAAAAATAGAAGGATGAGGAGATGAGGAGCTAGAGACAGGGAGAGAGGGAGGGAGAGAGAGGGAGAGAGGGAGGGAGGGACGGAGGGAGAGAGGGAGGGAGAGAGAGAAAAGGAAAGCCAATGTTTATGTGTGTATGTGCGTGTGTGTGTGTATGCCTGTGTGTGTGTGTGTATGCATGTGGGTGTGTGTGTGTCTTGAAACTATGAAATATAATGGCTTTTCTTTTAACAAATTAAAATTTCAAAAATGTCAGAAGCAGTGTGTGATATCTGAATTTTTACATGAGTGTGAACACACGTCATTGGAAAAAATGCTCAGAATACAAGATCTATATTTCTTGATATATGACATGTATTCATCCTTGATATATGACACTGTCTTGATATATACTGAAATAAAATTAGCCAGCAGTAAAACTCTGACTGCACACGTACCTTAGGTAACGTACAGCAAACAGTAAATGGGTGTGTGTGTGGGTGTGTGTGTGTGTGTCTGTGTGTGTGTGTGTGTGTGTGTGTGTGTGTGTGTGTGTGTGTGTGTGTGTGTGATGTGTATGTGTGTGTGAATGTGTGCGTGTGTGTGTGTGTGTGTGTGTGTGTGTGTGTGTGTGTGTGTGTGTGTGTGTGTGTGTGTGTGTGTGTGTGTGTGTGTGTGTGTGTGTGTGTGTGTGTGTGTGTGTGTGTGTGTGTGTGTGTGTGTGTGTGTGTGTGTGTGTGTGTGTGTGTGTGTGTGTGTGTGTGTGTGTGTGTGTGTGTGTGTGTGTGTGTGTGTGTGTGTGTGTGTGTGTGTGTGTGGGTGTGGGTGTGTGTGTGTGGGGGTGTGTGTCTTTCCGTCTCTTACTCCACATTTCCAGAATCAGACCCTGACTGAGAGGAGAGACCCTATAATGTGGCATAAGCCCCCTGCAGTGATGGTTTAGTCTTTTTATCATCTGAAGCAGC
>JAGXOD010000017.1:232500-277500 GCA_020368025.1 Brachyhypopomus occidentalis
CCAGACACTTATGGCCACACAGGATGAAGCCCTGTGTCCAGACACTTATGGCCAGCACAAGCACAGCCTCATTCCCGTTACAGTAGGTCTGTTAGACAGCACAATGAGTCACGTGACTTTATAATACCACATCCGCTAGTCTCTCCGCCCGGGAACAATTGCAGCAGCCCTTCAGCTGCCATTTTACTCATTTACAAATTCACTGCACAGTCAGTTGCTGTAAACGAGGAGCATCGCGTATAGCAGGCAGGCAATCAGAGCTAATACCTGAGCTAAGACAGGGAGACCAGTGTTTTAATGAAGGATCCATGCTGTACCAATGCAAAGTGTGTGGTGTAGTAAAATGAATCATTACAACCACGCATTGCACGGGCGGAGGCAGTGTGGTGCTCACAGCACTGCCCAACACCGGCCCCCCCGGTCCCAGGGGAGCCCTGGACGGGCCACGTTTTGGCTCTGTCCCAGCCCTCCAGCCTGCCTGCACCAGGGTTATTGATTCTTCCATTAAGGCAGACTGGAATCTGGATCCAAGTGAAAACCTGGACCGCACTACAGGTCTGAGGGAGCGGACTGGGAAACATATGATTCACTTCAGGAAGAGCTTGATAATGAGCTGAATGTGTTGGGCCAGGGCAAAGCCATGAGGGAGAGACCGTTACTCCTCACGATGACGGCGAGGTGAGAACTGCTTATTCGGGTATCTAGACTTTAAAACAAGCCTGGAGAACTGCCACATAAACGGGTTTCATTTCGACTCTAATATGGGCTTTAATCTATAAGAAGTTCTTGTTGAAGTGAATATGGCTCTCAAGACCCATTACCCTTGGCTTCAAACACATATTACTATCAGCAGCCTATTTTTACAGAAGTACCACACCCACCCAGGCCCCAACACATCGAACCCCAGGCATTAGCGATTTAATAAGCCCATCGTGAGTGTGTTAAAGCAGGTGGAATGCTAATATGTGCAGTGAAAGACAGCGATGAGAGAGTGAGAGAGAGACGAGGGGGGGTGGCATGTGCTTGTGAAAATTAGCCATTAAAAATAGTCGCGGTAAACAGAAGAGTGTGTCAGGCAGGCTAGACAGGGCCGCCACCCCATCCACAGCTAGACACTCCACACCCTCGTCTCCCCCGTAAAGCAACCCAGCGCTCCAGCTGCTCCAATGATCCCACCACATGAGATGTAGAAACTCAGAAAAACTGTCAGGCACAGTTCACTGACACCAGGCACAGACACAGGGCACTGACACCAGGCACAGACACAGGGCACTGACACCAGGCACAGACACAGTCAGGCACAGGGCACTGACACCAGGCACAGACACAGGGCACTGACACCAGGCACAGACACAGGGCACTGACACCAGGCACAGACACAGTCAGGCACAGGGCACTGACACCAGTCACAGACACAGGGCACTGACACCAGTCACAGACACAGGGCACTGACACCAGTCACAGACACAGTCAGGTACAGGGCACTGACACAGTCAGGCACAGGGCACTGACACCAGGCACAGACACAGGGCACTGACACCAGGCACAGACACAGTAAGGCACAGGGCACTGACACCAGGCACAGACACAGGGCACTGACACCAGTCACAGACACAGTCAGGTACAGGGCACTGACACAGTCAGGCACAGGGCACTGACACCAGGCACAGACACAGGGCACTGACACCAGGCACAGACACAGTAAGGCACAGGGCACTGACACCAGGCACAGACACAGGGCACTGACACCAGGCACAGACACAGGGCACTGACACAGTCAGGCACAGGGCACTGACACCAGTAACAGACACAGGGCACTGACACCAGTCACAGACACAGTCAGGTACAGGGCACTGACACAGTCAGGCACAGGGCACTGACACCAGGCACAGACACAGGGCACTGACACCAGGCAGGGCACAGACACAGGGCACTGACACCAGGCACAGACACAGTCAGGCACAGGGCACTGACACCAGGCACAGACACAGTCAGGCACAGGGCACTGACACCAGTCACAGACACAGGGCACTGACACCAGGCACAGACACAGGGCACTGACACCAGGCACAGACACAGTCAGGCACAGGGCACTGACACCAGTCACAGACACAGGGCACTGTCTCCAGGCACAGACACAGTCAGGCACAGGGCACTGACACCAGGCACAGACACAGGGCACTGACACCAGGCACAGACACAGGGCACTGACACCAGGCACAGACACAGGGCACAGTCACAGACACAGGGCACTGACAGACACAGGGCACAGACACACAGGGCACGGACACCAGGCACAGACACAGGGCACTGACACCAGGCACAGACACAGGGCACTACCCGGGGAGGAGTGTTCGCTTCTCTACCGGCCAACTGCAGCTTTAATTACAGCACTTCTTTGCTGCTCACGTCATGCTTTTGCCTGCATAAACCCACATTTAAAAAGGATTAACAGAAAGCATGTGAGTTCTTTGAGGAGCAGGTTTAAGAGCAGTGCATCCAGTAGAACGCAGGAGGGTTCGGCACGATTAGGGGAGGGGCTAAAGAGGGCAGGAGGGCCGGCTCGTTTAGAGAAGGGGCTAAAGAGGGCAGGAGGGCCAGCTCGTTTAGGGGAGGGGCTAAAAAGAGGGCAGGAGGGCCGGCTCGTTTAGGGGAGGGGCTAAAGGGCAGGAGGGGCTAAAGAGGGAGCAGGAGGGCAGGAGGGCCGGCTCGTTTAGAGAAGGGGCTAAAGAGAGCAGGAGGGCCGGCTCGTTTAGAGAAGGGGCTAAAGAGGGCAGGAGGGTTCGGCTCGTTTAGGGGAGGGGCTAAAGAGGGCAGGAGGGTTCGGCTCGTTTAGGGGAGGGGCTAAAGAGGGCAGGAGGGCCGGCTCGTTTAGGGGAGGGGCTTAGAGAAGGGGCGTTTAAAGAGGGCAGAGGGCAGGAGGGCCAGCTCGTTTAGAGAAGGGGCTAAAAGAGGGCAGGAGGGGAGGGGTTTAGAGAAGGGGCTAAAGAGGGCAGGAGGGCCGGCTCGTTTAGAGAAGGGGCTAAAGAGGGCAGGAGGGCCAGCTCGTTTAGGGGAGGGGCTAAAGAGGGCAGGAGGGCCGGCTCGTTTAGGGGAGGGGCTAAAGAGAGCAGGAGGGCCGGCACACACACACACACACACACACACACACTCACACGCACGCACACACACACGCACACACGCGCACACACACCCACACATGCATACACACACACACACACAGTCCAACGTTGTCCTGAGTCATGCTCTCAAAGAGATATTGTAATATCATACAGTGAGTTTAGAAAGATGACATAAACAGTGAGATGATGGGCAGTGATACAGGCTGAATCAGCTCAGTGCTACAGACTGAATCAGCCCATAAGGCTGAATCAGTGAGAATGATGGGCAGTGATACAGGCTGAATCAGCTCAGTGTGACTGAATAGCCCAGTGAGGCTGAATCAGCCCAGTGATACAGACAGATACAGCTGAAATACAGACTGAATCAGTGATACAGGCTGAATCAGCTCAGTGCTACAGACTGAATCAGCCCAGTGATACAGGCTGAATCAGCTCAGTGCTACAGACTGAATCAGCCCAGTGATACAGGCTGAATCAGCTCAGTGCTACAGACTGAATCAGCCCAGTGATACAGACTGAATGAGCTCAGTGATACAGACTGAATCTGCTGGTGGTGAAGACTGCTGGTGGTCTGACATCACACATCAGTGACATTACATACTGGTGACATTGCACATTGGTGATGTCATCACATCTGAATGCCCTACAGGCTGAATCCTGTTCTCAGCCCAGTGTACAGACTGAATGAGCTCATCTGCTGGTGGTGCCTGGTTCACATCAGTGACATTACATACTGGTGACATTGCACATTGGTGATGTCATCACATCTGTGCTCACGCCTGTTCTCACGTCTGAGCTCATGCCTGTTCTCACGCCTGTGCTCACGCCTGTGCTCACGCCTGTTCTCACACCTGTGCTCACACCTGTGCTCACGCCTGTGCTCACGTCTGTGCTCACGCCTGTGCTCACGCCTGTGCTCACGTCTGTGCTCACGTCTGTGCTCACGTCTGTGCTCCCTTGACCCACAGCTGCTGCTGTTTCTATTCTGTTTTAATTAACATTTCACACTTTCATTGTACAGTCTACTGTGGGAGCACGAGGCCTCCAGCAGCTTGTGTCTGTCCAGTTCTCACAGCTCTTTCTCCCTGTAAAGTCCACGTCCCTGGAGGGCTGTCTGAGTTCAGCTCAGCTCCGTGGATGCCCACACAGCTGAGGACGCCCAAACGTCTAATGTCACCCAGAACGGAGCAGCATCTTGTGAACCGGGCCGTAAAGCACAAATGATGAACAGGGACCATTTAGATATATAATCATTTGGGGATATAATCATTTGGGGGTCATTATTTTCCTGGGTGTAAAATGGAAACTTCAGAATTCATGTTAATGTGTGTTTTAATGATTAGCGTAATCTCTTCACCTGTTCACTTCCACTCAGCAAAGCCTGGCTTTGGATTCAGCTCCTCACACACACACACACACACACACACATACACACACACCTGGAAAAATAATGATTCCACACATACACACACACCTGGAAAAATAATGATTCCATTTTATCCCCAAATGATCCAAGATCATCATCTGTGCTTCACAGCATGTATTATAAGATGGGCCTCGGTTCTCTGTGACATCACAATCTGCCAACATTGCTTGGCACCAGCCAGCAACTTCCCAGCAGACACCAAAATACACACACACGCACACACACACACACACATGCACACGCATACACACACACACACACGCCGTGACTTCAGTCCCCCGTTGGCTCCTCTGAATGCTTTGGCACGAGGACTTCAATAGGTCTGCCTTGCAGATGAGAACACTGCACTGCACACGCACAGCACAGATACTGTTGGAACGCCCCAGCTGCAGAGGTCAGAGGTCATCTCTGGGAATCTCAGCATTTCAACAGTACAGTACAAACACACACACACACACACCTTTGCACATGCACATGAACACACTCCAACAGACACCTTTGTATATGCACACACACATACCTTGGCATTGTATATGCACACACACACATACCTTGGCACACACGCACACACGCACACGCATACATGCACACACACACACACAGTCCCTCTACTCCCCATGTTGCTGTCCAACTTGGCACAGTCACGGCTGCTTAACGTGCACTAAAAGAGAAACATGCCTCATCACTCCAGCGTCTATGTATGGTGGAGTAGGCTGGGGTATGGTGGTGTAGGCTGGGGTATGATGGGTAGGATGGGGTATGGTGGAGTAGGATGGGGTATGATGGAGTAGGCTGGGGTATGGTGGAGTAGGATGGGGTATGATGGAGTAGGATGGGGTATGATGGAGTAGGATGGGGTATGGTGGAGTAGGCTGGGGTATGATGGAGTAGGCTGGGGTATGATGGAGTAGGCTGGGGTATGATGGAGTAGGCTGGGGTATGGTGGAGTAGGCTGGGGTATGATGGAGTAGGCTGGGGTATGATGGATGGGGTATGATGGAGTAAGCTTGGGTATGATGGGGTATGATGGAGTAGGCTGGGGTATGGTGGAGTAGGCTGGGGTATGATGGAGTAGGCTGGGGTATGGTGGAGTAGGATGGGGTATGATGGAGTAAGCTTGGGTATGATGGAGTATGATGGAGTAGGCTGGGGTATGGTGGAGTAGGATGGAGTATGATGGAGTAGGCTGGGGTATGATGGAGTAGGATGGGGTATGATGGAGTAGGCTGGGGTATGATGGAGTAGGATGGGGTATGGTGGAGTAGACTGGGTATGATGGAGTAGGATGGGGTATGGTGGAGTAGGATGGAGTATGGTGGAGTAGACTGGGGTATGATGGAGTAGGCTGGGGTATGATGGAGTAGGCTGGGGTATGGTGGAGTAGGCTTGGGTATGATGGAGTAGGATGGGGTATGATGGAGTAGACTGGGGTATGGTGGAGTAGGATGGGGTATGATGGAGTAAGCTGGGGTATGATGGAGTAGGATGGTGTATGGTGGAGTAGGATGGGGTATGATATGATGGAGTAGGATGGTGTATGGTGGAGTAGGATGGGGTATGGGGTATGGTGGAGTAGGCTTGGGATGATGGAGTAGGATGGGGTATGATGGAGTAGACTGGGGTATGGTGGAGGATGGGCTTGGGTAGGATGATGGAGTAGGATGGGGGTATAGGATGGAGTAGGCTGGGGGTATGGTGGAGTAGGATGGTGTATGGTGGAGTAGGATGGGGTATGGTGGAGTAGGATGGGGTATGGAGTAGGATGGGGTATGGTGGAGTAGGATGGGGTATGATGGTGATGGATGATGGAGACTGGGGTATGGTGGAGTAGGATGGGGTATGATGGAGTAAGCTGGGGTATGATGGAGTAGGATGGTGTATGGTGGAGTAGGATGGGGTATGATGGAGTAGGATGGTGTATGGTGGAGTAGGATGGGGTATGGTGGAGTAGGATGGGGTATGATGGAGTAGACTGGGGTATGGTGGAGTAGGCTTGGGTATGGTGGAGTAGGATGGGGTATGGTGGAGTAGGATGGGGTATGATGGAGTAGACTGGGGTATGGTGGAGTATGATGGAGTAGGATGGGGTATGATGGAGTAGACTGGGGTATGATGGAGTAGACTGGGGTATGGGTATGGATGATGGAGTAGGATGGGGTATGGTGGAGTAGGATGGGGTATGATGGAGTAGGATGGGGTATGGTGGAGTAGGCTGGGGTATGATGGAGTAGGATGGGGTATGATGGAGTAGGATGGTGTATGGTGGAGTAGGATGGGGTATGGTGGAGTAGGATGGGGTATGATGGAGTAGACTGGGGTATGGTGGAGTAGGCTGGGGTATGATGGAGTAGGATGGGGTATGGTGGAGTAGGATGGGGTATGATGGAGTAGACTGGGGTATGGTGGAGTAGGCTGGGGTATGATGGAGTAGGATGGGGTATGATGGAGTAGACTGGGGTATGGTGGAGTAGGCTGGGGTATGACATTGCTTATCACCTGTCTTAACATACAGCTTTCCTTTCCAAAGGCAACATATGAAGCCTGAAGGGCTGTTGGAACCTGCATGTCCGCACGCATTGGTAAGTACACAGTGCATACTGGCTGATGCTGGTTCAGGGCTACTAAGCATGTGATCAGCAGAATGGTCACACCAGCTGAGACTCACTGCAGCTGCGTAAACCTGCAGCTTGGGGAATGTTGGCTTTGACGAATAACTGTTACTTGTGTGACAAACGAACCCTTTGGGGAATAATAAAGTTGACCTTGACCTTGACCTTTCTGATAGTCCTCTACTGTGCATTAAAAGGTTCATTTAGCAAGTGCCCCCCTCTAAAAACATCTCCTACTGGTTAATTGAATGGTGGATTACCCTCATATACACACACTGCTACACACAGCCATTTCTCAAAAGCTTTATTGTGTCAGATCTCACCAATCGATTATGTAATCTCTTCACACAGAGTTGCTTTAGCCTAATTTTTTAATGATTTGGCAATGCAATGCTGACATTCATAGCTGAATTTCCCTCTCTTTCTCTCATACACATTAATATAAATATTATTCCCTTTTCTCTCTTTGCTTATTTGTCACTCACCTATTCAACCTCCATCTCTTTGTCCCCTGCTCTCTCTCTCTCTCTCTCTCTCTCTCTCTCTCTCGCTCTCTCTCTCTCAAAGGGAGACTAAACAGAACTCTGTCCATCATTACACAGGTCTGGGTCTATGTTCTCCACGACTCAGCATGAACTAATTCCAGCCTGCTGCAGCCAGACGTCCAGCAGAATGACGCTGTGTGTCCCTCTGGATCCTGCAAACCTTCCATCTCTGCCCTGCCTTTGGAAAAGCTCAATGAAACACATCACTTCTATTCAAATAATTGCTTTTACATCGCCTCCATAAACAATACAGGATGTATTTAACACGCTTGCGCATAAAAACACATACCTGATAAAGTTCTGCCGTATTTGCACAAATAAGTTAGCCATGACGAATAGTAAGAACACAATGAGTATAAAACGAGAGTTAATTAAAACTTTGCGCAAACTTCTGCAGCGGTAATAGTGTGTCAGTTCGTTCCTATTTTAATTTGTCTTTTCATTATTTCTGTCTAAGGCGAAACCGTCTAATTAGTCGGAAGATAATAAGAGGTTTATTTGAACCCAATCCAGGAGCTGAAGCGAACCAACTCGCCGCGTTCAGCCGCCGAACATCTGTCGTTCGTCGTGAACAATTAAGATAGCGGTTGAGCGGGATAATCGGTAACATGCAATTAAAATCTACGAGCAAAGAGAGTTAAAGTACCCTAAAATGAGAGTTTGGCACTCACGCAAAACCAGCCTTAATCACTTTACTTGATTTGATACACTGTGATAAAATACATAAACAGAAGCGCAATTAGCCAGACTAACCTTCTTCAGCGCTGACATTATAGGCGACTCCTTTCCTGCGGGTTCCTTTTACATGTTGAAGACGCCAGTGAAGTTTCCCGAGTGTGCAGTGCCCTCGACATCTACACTGGTCCTGATGCTGGGATACTGTCCCCTCATTGAAATTCCCATCGCGCATCTCATGCGCTGCTGTCAAACTCGTCTCCACAGTTGGCGCCGTCTGCGCATGTCAGTGAGGCAGTTACACAGACGGGGCGAAGGTCCGCCATGTTGGTAAGGTCGAGTTCAGATACATTATTCTGCGGTTTTGCTCGGGGATATGATCTGTTTTCTCTTCACACAGCTGCAGTGTTGTGCATACTTTAGCCAAATACTGCAAGTTTTTCAGATATGTGATTGTTCAGTGATCGTCATGGGCATTTTTAACATCGACCATCTGCGAGTGACAAAACCTGTCGTCTAGTTAGGCAGCTAACAACAGCTAGCTAAGCTAACCTGTCTCGGCTTTGAGGGGACAGCTAGCTAGCAGGGTTGGCAAAATTAAATGGAATGTACATTAACAGTGGGAAAGTTTGTTAAAACTGAATTTATTATCTAAGTAATAGTAAAAACAGAAGTTTAACCGCCCACATGTCACTTAGAAAAGAAGGTAAGCGATAATTGTGTCTTGTCCCTAGTAAGAAATAATGTCTCTAAACTGTAAAGCTACATAAAGGTTATTGGAGCAGTTCGTGCGACTACATATATAACTAACATATCTACCACTACTACGTAAAGAGGGATTAATAAACTATTCGATGCTTTGCTCAGTCGCTGTGTAGCCTATATGTCCTGTAGTTATGTTGTTCTCCAGGTAACTGTACACGATCATCCTTTCCTTGTGTCATCAGATATGTGCAGCTCACTAAGACAGTTTTAGTGCACATTCAGCATCTTGGCTCTCTTAGTATTCCAGGCAAAAGTCCTTCAGCGACTCTACCCCGCGGCACCGAAGGCCGACAACGTGCTGGACACGCCTTCCGCAAACGCCAAATCAGCTACACCTCCTGGAGGAGTTCGGCTCCAACCAAACAATGGTTCTGGTAAGACTATAGTAGTACAGTTTAACGCAACTCGTTTCTTGCGTTTGTTGGTTTTCCAGCAGTTGATTGTGGTGATTTGACTTCTCTTGCTCTGCAAATCTAGGGGTCGATGCTAATATCACACGCATTAAATGAACACTAAACTACCCGGATCTAGGGTTCGGTACCCTAAAATCACACACATTAAACTAACACTAAATTACCTGGATCGTACCTTCTAACCAAAGCTTTTGCTTCACCAAAGAAGCACTGACTGACATGAATGGTGTAATTTTGTAAAACGTGGATATGTTAAAGTCATCATGCCCAATGATCATCCCTGATTAGGGTGCATTATTTTGGGGGTGGTACAGCCCTAATGATGCAACTGAGTTTCTCGTTTGAGAGGAAGTGATTCACAGGAGCACCAGAGCTGTGCAGTAATCCCTAGCACAAGATGGTGGCCACTGTTTGTCTAAATGTTCATGTTAGCATCACTTTTCATCCCAGGCCTCACTGGCAATCAGACCAGTCCAGTCCACATTTTTGTTCTGCCTCAGCTCCTAGCACTCCTGAACCTGCAGTCAAGAACACAGAGTTCTTCGTCCAGTTGTGTAGAACAGAGCCACAAAACCAGAATGGACTAAAGGTCATAGAGGACCAGTTTGGACAACACTCTCCCTTAGCACTGTACATGAGTCGTTTTGTTAGGTAAGTTATATTTTCAAGGACTTACAACATTGCAAAGTACACATATGAGACATCCCAAGTTGACTGACTCAGACTATTTACCATTATACAGAGAAGTAGATCTGAATATGTATAGGCTGTGTGAGGAGGTCTGGAGAGAGAGATGATCCAGTGTTGGGGGCTGAGATGAGAGGATGTGGGTGGCAGGTGTATTTAAAAGCCAGATAGGTGCTAGGGGACATGTAGCTAAGTCTGCCACATCATGTGACCATGTGACCTAAGGGGAGCTGTGAATGTAGCTGGTCAGTTGCTGGTCAGTTGTTGTGGTCAGTTGTAGTGGATGAGGAGAGCACAGGTTAGTTAGGGAAAGGTGTGATATAGCTGGAATGGTTGAGGGGTGTGGTGTCTTGGGTAGTCGTAGGACTGGTCAGGTGATTGGGCGGTTGTGTTATGTCATTGTCATGTGTAGAGTGGCGGATCCGGTCAAAACCGGTAGCACAGAGCATGCATTAACGGTCCCAGTACTGCTTGGTCTGGATCTGCCATGTTGGGGAGCACTTGGTGGCTTCGAGGTGAAACCAGCGTGGAACTGGTGGGGCTGAGTGTGTATTATCATGGTGCAAAGGTCCAGCTTTGTCTGTGGGCCAGGATGGGTTATACAGTGAGTGGCTGTATGGGGGCAGTGTAGTGGGTACATATATGTATGTGTGTCCTGCGTATGTGTAAAGCCCATATGAACCTGTGCTCACATTTACAGTGTGAGTGTTGCTGGATGCGCCCTTATTCCCTAGGGAGCTCTGGATGCGCCCTTATTCCCTAGGGAGCTCTGGATGCACCCTTAGTCCCTAGGGAGCTCTGGATGCGCCCTTATTCCCTAGGGAGCTCTGGATGCGCCCTTATTCCCTAGGGAGCTCTGGATGCGCCCTTATTCCCTAGGGAGCTCTGGATGCACCCTTAGTCCCTAGGGAGCTCTGGATGCGCCCTTATTCCCTAGGGAGCTCTGGATGCGCACTTATTCCCTAGGGAGCTCTGGATGCACACTTAGTCCCTAGGGAGCTCTGGATGCGCACTTATTCCCTAGGGAGCTCTGGATGCGCACTTATTCCCTAGGGAGCTCTGGATGCGCCCTTATTCCCTAGGGAGCTCTGGATGCGCCCTTATTCCCTAGGGAGCTCTGGATGCGCCCTTATTCCCTAGGGAGCTCTGGATGCGCCCTTATTCCCTAGGGAGCTCTGGATGCCCCCTTATCCCTAGGGAGCTCTGGATGCCCCCTTATTCCCTAGGGAGCTCTGGATGCCCCCTTATTCCCTAGGGAGCTCTGCATGCGCCCTTATTCCCTAGGGAGCTCTGGATGCCCCCTTAGTCTTAGTCCCTAGGGAGCTCTGGATGCGCCCTTATTCCCTAGGGAGCTCTGGATGCGCCCTTATTCCCTAGGGAGCTCTGGATGCGCCCTTATTCCCTAGGGAGCTCTGGATGCGCCCTTATTCCCTAGGGAGCTCTGGATGCGCCCTTATTCCCTAGGGAGCTCTGGATGCGCCCCCTTAGTCCCTAGGGAGCTCTGGATGCACCCTTATGCCCTAGGGAGCTCTGGATGCCCCCTTATTCCCTAGGGAGCTCTGCGCGCCCTTATTCCCTAGGGGAGCTCTGGATGCCCCTTTTCCCTAGGGAGCTCTGGATGCGCCCTTATTCCCTAGGGAGCTCTGGATGCCCCCTTATTCCCTAGGGAGCTCTGGATGCGCCCTTATTCCCTAGGGAGCTCTGGATGCCCCCTATCCCTAGGGAGCTCTGGATGCCCCTTATTCCCTAGGGAGCTCTGGATGCGCCCTTATTCCCTAGGGAGCTCTGGATGCCCCTTATTCTTTAGGGAGCTCTGGATGCCCCCTTATTCCCTAGGGAGCTCTGGATGCCCCCTTATTCCCTAGGGAGCTCTGCATGCGCCCTTATTCCCTAGGGAGCTCCGGCCCTGAGGGTTCACGTCTAAATGGGTTTAAAAGTGGGCTTGGAATGGTTGGAATGATTTTGGGCTGAATGTTTATCCTCCTGGAGGTGTCATGGTCTTAACTCTGCCTGATGGTCCCTGTGAGGAGCTGGCACAGTGTTGGTTACGTAGACGCTTCTTATGAATGGACTGTGGGCAGGACCTGTGTGAGGACGCAGGACATTTGTGCATCACTGTGTTCATCTTGTGTCTCAGGAGTCTCCACATCAAGTGCAGGCGAGTGCGGATCAGCGAGGAGGAAGGTCTACACCGTTCTTCCTCGTCCGGACGACTACGGACCTCCCAGCGGAGATGGACCAGGCACAGCAGCTGTGGCGGGAAACAGCGGCGCAGACGACGCAGACGACGGGAGGCCGCAGAACCGTACGCTCACAGTCACCGAGGGAAACACGGCTGCCTTGTACAACACAGCATGTAATCTGGCTAATTCATCACTGCCCCCCCACCACACACACACACACACACACACACACACACACACTCCATCTCTCTCTCCTTTCCTGGCCTGAGTGCTTCTGTGGGAGAGTCATCTCCCAGATTACACTCTGGAGTGTGTAAAGGCCATTATAGGAAGAGGTGATTGGAGTGTGTGATACTGGCAGCTTGCAAACCACTGCAGCCGCAGGTCAGTCTGTCTGTCAGAGGCACACGGGCTGCCATGAGGCACTGAAGTATTTAGCATGTTCTTATGGCAGCAGAGGGAGAGGACCCCTCCGGTCAGAGCGGCTTGGGCCTGTTTGGCTGGAGGGTTGGGACTCTGGTGTCTCTGGTGTAGGTTGGCTGTTAGATTCCACAGCGCATGCTAGTGTAAGGATGGGATTTTGCTTTTTACATACTAATGTCTGTATTTATCTGGACTAGAGTGAGGCAGGAGGTTGGTCCTAGATCAACGCTCACACTTGTATTGTATTGGAACCTGGGAGAGTTTAAATGTAAATAACTGAGCTGAATTCAAATTTGATGATGGGGCTGGTGTGAGGAAACGGATTCAAACACGGATTGTTGTTCAGCGGAGCAGGTGATGAGGGGTTAGGGTTAGGGTTAGGGTTAGGGTTTGGGTTATGGTTAGGTGATGAGGGGTTATGGTTAGGTGATGAGGGGTTATGGTTAGGTGATGAGGGGTTTGGGTTAGATGATGAGGGGTTATGGTTAGGTGATGAGGGGGGGTTAGGGTTAGGTGATGAGGGGTTAGGGTTAGGTGATGAGGGGTTGGGGTTAGGGTTAGGGTTAGGTGATGAGGGGTTAGGGTTAGGTGATGAGGGGTTTGGGTTATGGTTAGGTGATGAGGGGTTTGGGTTAGGGTTAGGTGATGAGGGGTTTGGGTTAGGTGATGAGGGGTTTGGGTTAGGTGATGAGGGGTTAGGTTAGGGGTTAGGTGATGAGGGGTTTGGGTTAGATGATGAGGGGTAGGGTTACGTGATGAGGGGTTATGGTTAGGTGATGAGTTTGGGGGGTTAGGTGATGAGGGGTTTGGGTGATGAGGGGTTATGGTTAGGTGATGAGGGGTTTGGGTTAGGGTTAGGGTTGAGGGGTTAGGTGGTGAGGGGTGAGGGGTTAGGGTTAGGTGATGAGGGGTTTGGGTTATGGTTAGGTGATGAGGGGTTAGGGTTAGGTGATGAGGGGGTTAGGGTTAGAGGGGTTGGGTTAGGTTAGGTGATGAGGGGTTAGGGGTTAGGTTAGGTGATGAGGGGTTATGGTTAGGTTAGGGGTTTGGGTTGGTTAGGTGATGAGGGGTTTGGGTTATGGTTAGGTGATGAGGGGGTTAGGGTTATGGTTAGGTGATGAGGGGTTTGGTTAGGTGATGAGGGGTTAGGGTTAGGTGATGAGGGTTATGGTTAGGTGATGAGGGGTTTGGGTTAGGGTTAGGTGATGAGGGGTTAGGGTTAGGGTTAGGTGATGAGGGGTTAGGGTTAGGTGATGAGGGGTTTGGGTTATGGTTAGGTGATGAGGGGTTAGGGTTAGGTGACGAGGAGTTAGGGTTATCTTACCTATATACACCTAAATACACTGCAGTTACTTACCTCAAATCTTTGAGCTGCTGTTATGTATGAAAGATACTAATACACATAATGGGTTATAATATAAATAAATTTACCTTGTGTACTTCCCTACTTTACTTCCCTCATTTAAATATACACATACGGTGCTTACGGCGCTAATACACATAATGGGTTATAATATAAATAAATTTACCCTAATTTGAATATGCATATAAGGTGCTAATATACATAAACTTGCCCATACTTGTTTGGTCGCGGTTCGATACACAGCATAGTGTAGAACAGCCAATCCACAGATCTTCCTCAGTTCATCAGTCCTGCTGCTCAGATCTCAAGTCTCTTGTCCTGCTTTGCTCTGTGCTGTTTCCGTCCAGTGTTTAATGATCTGTGGAAATATATTGTGAGACGGTCGAGTGTTCTTTTCCAACCACCAGCCTGCATGTCCATTCCCTTTCATTTGTCTCTCTCCATCACTCTTAAAGACGGAGAGGAAGGACCGTGAATCTCTCCCCTTTCGCCGTGATGCTTTCATTTTCCTGAAAGCCTTTCCCTCTCATTCTGTAATTATTTACACGCTTTATTGCTTCTTACTTGTTGTGTAGCGCTGGAAGGTTCGCCAGCCTTCAGTGCTCACAAACCCACACCATCTAGTCCTCTCCTTATTCATCTGGTCATAAGACATCTGAACAGTACGACGGATGAGGCCACGTGAAGACGATCTCCTGCAAATCCGTTATCCTTTAGGTTTATTGTTTGTTTACTGAATGACTGGACTTGTTCCGGAGTCCTGCTGCGCCTGGTTAGTCCTCCACCCACTCCCATGACTCCACCCAACACTGGCGACCCCTGTCTCACAACTCTGCTGCTGCGCCTGGTTAGTCCTCCACCCGTTCCCCAGACTCCACCCAACACTGGCGACCCCTGTCTCACAACTCTGCTGCTGCGCCTGGTTAGTCCTCCACCCGTTCCCCATGACTCCACCCAACACTGACGACCCCTGTCTCACAACTCTGCTGCTGCGCCTGGTTAGTCTTCCACCCGTTCCCCATGACTCCACCCAACACTGACGACCCCTGTCTCACAACACTTCTCTTTCTACTCTGTCTCTCTCTCTTTGGCTGGATTAGATCCTCCAGGACTTCATCTGCTAATTAATGTTATTCACTCCACATCACTGAAATATCACTCAAATCCAACCCCTGAGAATGAACAACTCTACCCACATTCCTATAAAAATTGGTGTGGTGAATAACCCAGCCACTAGGGGGTGCAGCCTGGCTTTGTATCATTGGCAGTAAAGTTGTTACCTTACAGTAACTAGTTGGAACATTTTTTTTCCTTTTTGACATACATGAACCCACAGCTTCAAGACATTTTGAATGTCCTCTGTACATGGTTCAGTACTTTGCCGTATAGGTTAAGTACTTTTCTGTATTGGTTCAGTACTTTTTAGTGTTGGTTCAGTACTTTGCGGTATGGGTTCAGTACTTTTTGGTGTGGGTTCAGTACTTTGCAGTATGGGTTCAGTACTTTGCGGTGTGGGTTCAATGTGGGAAAGCGTGTACTCTTTTGCGACTCTACCAATCTGAGCAGTCCTTGTTTGAACCTGCAAAGCTGCAATAACACCACACACCCCTCCCCCAATCCTGTTCCCCCATTCCCATTATCCATATTATTAAGCACCCATCCCCCCATCCCGTGTCTCTTATGCTGGGCTGCACCAGAGGACACCTTCCTCATCATAATGAGCTTTGTAATGGCAAAAGGCTGTGTGATCAGCAGCTCAGAGCTTCGCTCCACTCCTCCTCCTCCTCCTCCTCCGCTGCGCTGGGATTAATGAATACTAGGGCATGCTGGAGGACGCTTCGGTTCTGGTCCACTAGCACCAGTGTTCTTTAGGTCCATATGGCCGCCTGAGTCCCGGGAGGACGAGGTGATGAGGAGGGGGCAGATGACAGGGCAGGGTACAGAGAGAGCACTCTGATGTGCAGTTAAAGTGTGTGTGTGTGCGCGTGCATGCATGTGCATTGTTTTATAAGCGCATGAGGTGAAAATCGTGTGTTTGCATGTGTGTTCATGCTTACATAATGATTTTTCCTAGACCAGAGATGTGACTTTCAGCCGAGAATTGATGGTGTCATTTAAAGCAACACTTTTCCACACTCGGCTTCAACCTGTTATCTTTACACATGCCACCCACTTTATTCAAATATTTATTCATTAGAATAATTATCTTCTAAGTGAAGATGTGCTGTGGTTAGACGTGTACCTGTGTTCTGACCTCCTCTCCATTATTACATCATAAAGGGGTAGACAGCCAGCATCACTACTCAGTAGGCTGTGGTGTTTAAACGATGCATTAGTTGGTATCAAGGGCCCAAACTATAGCAATAAAATACCCTGCACACTGTTGCAGCACCACCAGGCTGAACCCTTCATACAAGCTTTCATGTTATTTACACCAAACTGACCCTTCTGTCTGAATGTCACAATCTTCTGTTGCTTAACATTTGGTGACCTTGTGTGAACCGTAGCCTCTGTTGTGTGGACCTAGCTGACAGCAGTGGCATCTGATGGTGTCTGCTGCTGTGGGCCGTCTGCTCCAGGGTCGGACGTGCGCTCAGAGTGTCTCTTCTGCATCCCTCCATAACGCTGGATCTTTTCCCCCTGGGATCAATAAAGTATTTCTCATTCTGATTATTTGAGCTACCGCTGCCGTTCAATCACATCTAACCAGTCTGTCTATTTTCCTCTGACCTCTGCTACCAACAAAGTGTTTTCACTCTGAGAACTGACACTCTGGATATATTTCAGATCATTCTCTGGAAACCCTAGAGATGGTTGTATGAACGTTCCGGAAAATCAGCCGTTTCTGACCTAACTCCTCTAGCTCCATCATCGATGCCACATTCAGTCACTTAAATCCCCTTTCTGCCCCATTCTGATGCATGATTTGAGCTTCAGCAGGTCATCCTGACCATGTTTACATGCCGAAATGCGCTGAGTTACTGCCATGTGATTGGCTGATTAGATATTTGTGTTTTCGGGCAATTGAACAGGTGAACCTAATGACGTGTGTGTGTGTGTACACACAGTCTGTAGTGAAGTACACAAGGTACACAACGTGTCTGCATGCAAAGCTGATGAAGGTCGTCTGTCCAAAGCATTTCTCCGGGAAACCTTCATCTCTTCAACTCTTCTCACAGTTACTCACCTGGAATATTCGCTTGATTTTGTTTTATCTCACACACACACACACACACACACACACACATTTAAGGATGCAGCTATATGGGACTGAAGTGTCTGTGTCCTTTTCAGCTGATCTTTCAGGTTCAGATGACCACAATGGCACTGAGGATGAAGACCTCATGTGGAGGAGGAGGAGAAAGCGAAGGAGGAAAAAGAAGGCATACGTAGTCTCTGAGCCCGGTAAAGCAGGGGCAACTGGCTCCCTTCCACCAGGGGGCGCTGCAGCCCGACAGACAGAAGGAACTGAGGGTGGGAGCCTGCAGGAGACCCAGAGCCCCCAGGGCCCAGAGGGACTCAGCAGAAACAGGAAGAGGAAGATGAAGAAGAAACGGCACAAGGAGAAGCTCCAGGCCCTGGGCTTGGTGCCACGGCCCAGGGCACTAGAGTTCACCTACACACAGGGCGGCGACGCTGAGGAAGAGGGGGAGGAAGAACATGATGAGGAACCCAAACAGAAACTGGATGAGATCCTAGGCTTCCTCCGGAGCACGTGGGACCTCTGCCTGTCTGATCGTAAGTCTGTATCCTAATGAATCAGAGAGACAGATTAACGTTGGGTGCTTTATAAATTAAGACTAAAAACGATACTTGGTGTTATTTGAATGTCTTTAAGCTTTTTAATTACAGTGAGCAAGATAGACCGGTGCTATGGAAACGGATCTCTTAGGGCATTTTGGCTACCACACAATATTCAGCATTCAGCAGTAAGGACCTGCATCTCTACATGCAAATGGGCATGAGCGATTGCTCTTAGGTTAATTAAAACACGCAAGCAGGAGAGGGGACTCTGAAACCTTCATCCTGCTCGACCACTTTCTCACATCCATTCAGTCACTCATTCTGTACCTCACACACACACTCCCTCCCGCTCTCCCTTACACACACGTCAATACCTTCTCACACACACGCACACGCATCTCATCACACTCTTATACTGACACATGCTTCCTCCCTCCCTCTCTCTCTCTCTCGCTCTCTCTCTCTCTCTCATATGCACACTGACCTCTATACTGAGTCGAACTAGCTGCATAATGTGAGTAACCTGAAGTGACATACAGAGCAATACTGTTGCTCCTGGTTGCTACACTCAGTCCTATTGGAAAGTGCTGAAGCCCACTGAATTATTGAATTATACTGTGCTGTTCAATCTTAGGGAAAGTTTTAATCCTAAAAAAACAATGGACAATGAACTCTAGTGTTGGGACAGATGACCAGATACAGTTCCAGCTTTGACCCTTAATCTCACACACCTGCCTGTAATGTTCACATGGAGCCTGATTGGCTAGAGCAGCACCATGTGCAGGTCTACAACATTACAGTCATCGTTAATATACTTGGGTTGGTCTCTCCTGTGCCTGGAGACCCAGAGAGAGTTCAGTCCTGCTGAATGTCACCCTTGTGTGTAACAGCTAAACTGTAGAGGTAGATCTGAAGAAGAGCTGTACTAACCTGTCTTTATTCCTCCTCCTCTTCCTCCCTACAGGATCCAGTGCCGTAGGCCGGCCGTCTCTCGCTGCCGATGAGGCTGAGTCGCTGTTCGCTCGTATGTCTGACAGGACGTTGCCCCCTGCTGGACTGACCGGCTTGTGCAGGCTCGGGACTCTGCTGGGTCAGAGGGATGTGGACAAGCTAAACGCAGCCCTGCAGGAGTTCAGCTGCACCTCCTCACTGACCACAGGTGAGTGGCAACACCTTGAGAGTGAGGGCGAGTCTTCAGGCGTCTGTGGTGACGTCAGCACCTCCGTGGCGACGTCATGTGTTTGTGAGCATGTGCGGTACATGCACAGCCCAGGCTGATGGGTACTCCACAGTTCACAGAGCTACTCCACAGTTCCCAGAGCTACTCCACAGTTCACAGCTACTCCACAGTTCCCAGAGCTACTCCACAGCTCACAGAGCTACTCCACAGCTCACAGAGCTACTCCACAGTTCACAGAGCTACTCCACAGTTCACAGAGCTACTCCACAGTTCACAGAGCTACTCCACAGTTCACAGAGCTACTCCACAGCTCACAGAGCTACTCCACAGCTCACAGAGCTACTCCACAGTTCATAGAGCTACTCCACAGTTCATAGAGCTACTCCACAGTTCACAGAGCTACTCCACAGCTCACAGAGCTACTCCACAGTTCACAGAGCTACTCCACAGTTCAGAGCTCCACAGTTCACAGAGCTACTCCACAGCTCACAGAGCTACTCCACAGTTCACAGAGCTACTCCACAGCTCACAGAGCTACTCCACAGCTCACAGAGCTACTCCACAGCTCACAGAGCTACTCCACAGCTCACAGAGCTACTCCACAGCTCACAGAGCTACTCCACAGCTCACAGAGCTACTCCACAGTTCATAGAGCTACTCCACAGCTCACAGAGCTACTCCACAGCTCACAGAGCTACTCCACAGTTCACAGAGCTACTCCACAGCTCACAGAGCTACTCCACAGCTCACAGAGCTACTCCACAGTTCACAGAGCTACTCCACAACTGTTCTGTGTAATTCCCACTTTTACCAGTAAATGTACATAATAATAAATGAATTAAAAAAGAAAAACTGAAGTATCCAATTGGCTAAAGTGTTCAGACCCTTACTGTTGAAGACCCTTTAGCATCTTGTATCTTGTATCTTCTGGTGTTGCACTCCTGAATTTGGGCAGGTCATCCCATAGTTCATGGCTGATCTTCACGAGCTCCATCAGACTGGATGGCGAGCGTCTGTAAACATCTTCAGATCTGTCTTCAGATGTTCGGTGGGGTTTACAACGATGGCATTTAATCATGCCACTATGCCATAACGGCCTGTTTTATCGGGTGCTGCAGAGATGGTGGTTCATCCTACAGGTTCTCCATCTCTGCGCAGGGCTTTGGGAGATCTTTCAGAGTGAACATTTGGTTCATCTCACCTCTATGACCAAGGTGCCCAGAAGCCCAGATGGCCAGACAACCAAGTCCAGGAAGGTCCAACTTCTTCAACTACAGGAAGGTCCAGGGTTGTCTAGGAAGGTCCTATTAGGGCACACTGCTCCAACATCACCCAACCAGATCACCCAATTAATAACGATTTTTTCAGAAGTCAGCTTTATAATATTCATCATAAGGACTGGCAAGGCTAAATGAACCAGTATGAATGAGACAGAATATTCTAAATATGCTTCCCAGAAATCAAACACCAGTAGCAGATGGCCCCAGTATCCCAGCACAGGAGACGTTAGGCAGCCTGGCCTGGGTTTGCTAAACGTCTGCTTTGTAAAAACCGTAGCAATAATTGCTACAACTATAAATTATTCTTAACGTGTTGTCTTGAGTTCCTATACATAATTTCAGACTTAAAGTATAATTAGATCATTAGATTAGTATGTAGAGTGTAATTAGATTTTCGCAATTTTTTTTACTTTTAGCTCATGACTTTAGCTCTTTGTTTGCGACAGATCCATGGTGAGGGTGTATCTCCTGTATGCAGGACAAGGACACTCCTCCAGCCCCATCGTGATCTTTACACACGCCTTGAGCACTACTGCTGGGGGAATTATTTATCTTAATTACAATTTTTCTTGTAATAAATGCAAGAAAAAGTGGCCCTAGACCAACATCCCTCTCCATGTTCATTAAACTGTAAACTTTAAAGGCTGCAGGGAAGAGTGTTTTAACGGTGATATTCATCGCTCTGTTCATTCAGACTCGGTCAAAGTAAGTTTGGTTTCTTTGGGCGTGCAAAGCTGAGTGAAAGTCTTTCGGTCTTGGAACATTAACTAAACAGCATGAATGAAAATCAATGGCTGTTCCGCATAATTGAGCACGTCATTTGGCGTATTACAGCACGCGTTATCGTGTCGTTACTGTCAGGAATCGCTCACTGAACGATTCAGAAGTAGGTCAGACGTCATTAAGGATAATCGTCTGGAAGGGTCGCCTCAGTTCCGCCTCTTTGCCGTGCGTGACAGAAGGCCGTTCTGCGAGGTGTCAACACGGAGACGGAGTCTGTGGGGTGCTCAGACGAGCTAAAGATTAGTGCCATTCCTGCAGGTCTATGTTATGACTATCTCCAATTGCGTTGCCACACTGCAGACGGTCCTGGAAGCTCTTCATCTTACAGGTTGGTCCCTCCAGGGTATCACTCCTGACATGTGTTCCCAGTCTCTGCCTCATGAGGTGCTACACACACTCTTAGACTTCCACACCTGTCCCCACCTCCCTCAGGACACACCAGGGCCGCCATTGGTCCCTGCACTGTGTGTGTCGGGGTTCAGTAATTAAAATGGTACGCAGGGGTTTAGAAAAAGTCTGTTTTTGTCGTTTGTTTGCATATGTTAACTGTATGGTTAATCTCTGTTAAACCGTGAAGATTACTATTCCCAGATGCCTTACTCTCTAAATGCCAATGTTCTATTTCAGCGTTTACAAGCGATGCAGAGATGCAGAGATGTTGCATGCAGCCATGGTTGCTATCTGCTGCTCTGTGCTCCACACTCTGGCCTTGAGCTGTTGGTGCATGACGTACCTCTAATGTGCCATGTGCTGTAGAAGGTTTTAGTCACATTGAAACACCTGATGGTGTTTTTTAAGAACTTCAATTGTTCTTGTTCTTCTGTTACCTGCTGTCCTTACTGTAGAGACTTTAAGATGTATAGGTGATTATGGTGATTCTCGGCACAAACAGACCTGTTCTAAGCTACTTGAACATCTAGAACACTTGAACATCTAAAAGTGAACAGACTAGCAGCTAGTCCACCCTGTCTGTAGAGGTGTGTTGTGTGTGTGCTGCATGTCTGTCTGGACCGGGTCTATTTCCCAATCTACAGATGTTTTGGGGGGAGGTCCATAGGCACTGATGTATCAGATGGTGTATTTCCCAATTTGATCTCATAGCATCTTAAAGATTGAAGCCCAGTCATTTTATGACAGAGTTGAAAACTTAGTTTAGTGTAGTTTCCCACATTAGCATTAAAGTCCCCCAAATAGTGTTTTGTTTTTGTTTTATTGACCTCTAACCAAGCCCTCTCAGTGAATACCCCCCCCCCCTACCCCCAGCCCGGCAGCTGATTCAGGGACCAGGTCCAGAGGCCTGGTTCTGATTCTCAGGGACCCAACCGTCCCATATGCCTGCACTGGCTTCCCAGCAGAGTTTCAGAGGGAAAGTGAGAAATCGTCTGAGCGTAGCTGTTAAATCACATTCTCCCTCACACACCCACAGAACATGAGGTTTTCCACACACACACAGAACATGAGGTTTTCCACACACCCACAGAACATGAGGTTTTCCCACACACACAGAACATGAGGTTTTCCACACACCCACAGAACATGAGGTTTTCCACACACACACAGAACATGAGGTTTTCCACACACACACAGAACATGAGGTTTTCCACACACACACAGAACATGAGGTTTTCCACACACCCACAGAACATGAGGTTTTCCACACACACACACAGAACATGAGGTTTTCCCACACACACACAGAACATGAGGTTTTCCACACACACACAGAACATGAGGTTTTCCACACACACACACACAGAACATGAGGTTTTCCACACACACACACAGAACATGAGGAACATGAGGTTTTCCACACACACACACAGAACATGAGGTTTTCCACACACACACACACAGAACATGACACACACACACACAGAACATGAGGTTTTTCCACACACACACACAGAACATGAGGTTTTCCACACACACACACACAGAACATGAGGTTTTCCACACACACACACAGAACAGAACATGAGGTTTTCCCACACACACACACAGAACATGAGGTTTTCCACACACACACACAGAACATGAGGTTTTCCACACACACACACAGAACATGACACACACACACACAGAACATGAGGGTTTCCCACACACACACACAGAACATGAGGTTTTTCACACACACACACAGAACATGAGGTTTTCCACACACACACAGAACATGAGGTTTTCCACACACACACAGAACATTTTCCACACACCCACAGAACATGAGGTTTTCCACACACACACAGTTCCAACAGCCACTCGCAGTAATGGAGGTATAACAATCCCATATATTTTATGCAGACTGCACCAGGTAATAGAAGCCCACCTGAAGGTGTGACTGATTGATTTGTAAGGGTGTTGTACCCTTTCTTCAGTGACCGGCTTCAAATAATAGCCATAAATACAGTTTTATATGAAATAGAGTTGAGCCCAAATAGCTAATTCAGTGTTAAGGCACAAAAATGACTGTGTTAAGTGTTGAATTCTGTGTTTTTGGGGTTGTTCTCCCTTTTACATTTTTTTTTCCTCCTTTTTATAGACAGCACACAGGTGTCCTCCTGTTGACGTCCAAAATTGCAAAATGCTTTTAGGAACTCTAATCTTCCACAGCTGGATCAATGCAGTGTTCATGAACCTCTGAGCTATTAATTTCATTTTATAGTGAGATCTGAGACAAACAGAAATGGTATAATTTACCCAGTATTATTTCTGCTTCTGTTTTGCACTCGATTGGAATGTTGTGGGTAGTGATGGGTCTGTGCACATCACTGCTTACCGCAACGGTGACCACATGAAATGGGACGTATCCAGATCAAGTGGACACATGAAATGGAACATATCCAGATCACGTGGACACATGAAATGGGACGTATCCAGATCACGTGGACACATGAAATGGAACGTATCCAGATCGCGTGGACACATGAAATGGAACGTATCCAGATCGCGTGGACACATGAAATGGAACGTATCCAGATCGCGTGGACACATGAAATGGAACGTATCCAGATCGCGTGGACACATGAAATGGGACGTATCCAGATCACGTGGACACATGAAATGGGACGTATCCAGATCACGTGGACACATGAAATGGGACGTATCCAGATCACGTGGACACATGACATGGAACGTATCCAGATCGCGTGGACACATGAAATGGGACGTATCCAGATCACGTGGACACATGAAATGGGACGTATCCAGATCACGTGGACACATGAAATGGGACGTATCCAGATCACGTGGACACATGAAATGGAACGTATCCAGATCACGTGGACACATGAAATAGAACGTATCCAGATCACGTGGACACATGCTTGTGGGGCGGCCATTTGTAATTTCCCTTGGCACCTGGGAACAGCACAGTGCCCCGACAGCTCGACATGCTCTACTTCGTGTTTCTTTAACAGAAGAAACGTGATTTTAACTGTGTGTCTCTCTTTCTACCCTACCTCTCTCTATCTGTCCATCTCTCTCTCTTTCTCTCTCTACCCTACCTCTCTCTATCTGTCCATCTCTCTCTCTTTCTCTCTCCCCACCCTACCTCTCTTTCTGTCCATCTCTCTCTCTCTCTCTCAGGTGAAACTGCAGTGGTCTGTTCTCTCTTCCACTACTGGATAACCGACGTTCTCCCCGTGCAGAAGGAAAGGAATGCATGACAGCGCCCCCTGGCTGCCGAGAGAGAGTCTTCCTCCAGTGTCCCTAGCTTCAGCTCACCCAGAGAGCCCAAAAGATGAGCCCTGCAGGGAGGAAACGCCCACCTCGCCCACACTGCAAACGCCCACCTCGCTCACACTGTAAAGGCCCACCTCGCCCACACTGCAAACGCCCACCTCGCCCACACTGTAAACGCCCAGTAGCTACTGACACGGCTGTCTAAATGCAGATTAATCTAAGACTAGACTAGATTTATCCGGCCCGTGTGAGATTACGCTTCACTGTCGAGACGTCTGAAGGCTTGAGGATTGAGGGAGACGACTGGAGCAACACTGCAGTGCTCAGTCCCATCTGAGAATGTCTCCATGTTGAGTGCAGGCCTCTTTGGTTTCCTTTAACCCCTTTAAACCTCCACTGTCTCATTTTTTTTGTTTTTTTATACTTAATTGCACCACGATGTTGAGCATCTAAACAATAAAAGAACTGCATGGAACCGTATTGGTTCCAGAACCTTAAAGGTGACTCCTGTCATTCCCATAAACCTGCACGTGTCATGACCTTCAAATCCCGACCGACTCGTCCTGCTGTTCGTCTGTGCACCAGCTATGTGCTTGCTGACCTCTGAACAAGAGCGTGTTACCGCGGCGCCGGTATCGATCGAGCCGGCCGAGGCTCGCGCTGCTCCCTGATGGCTGTTTAGGTGCAAGCGGTAGCTCATGATGAGGCCCTCCAGATTAGCCTCTTAGCGGCTAATTATCTTAGCAGCAAATGTCAGCAAGCCCTCTGCTAGTCCCCTGTCCTCATTGTTTAGTTGGTGACATTTAGGCTCACACACTCATTATTTCCTTTCTCCTCGCACACACCCCTTGGCCCCTGCAGTGCATCGCTGAAGGTCACCCTGAGATCAGCACTGGCATACTGATGAACCAGCACGAGCGGATTGCCCTACTGGCTTTGGTGAAAAGTCCTGATGTGGAAATTGTTCGCGCTCCTAGCAGGACTGAGCACGTCCAATCACAGGCCGAATCAAACGAGCAGATCGGCTCCGTGATGAGCGGCAGTGGCGCGTGGGGCATTTCTGTGTTGGCGACCATCATCACGTCCCCATTGGGCTTCCGTGACCCCTCAGACGCATGAACGAGTCCGTGCTACGAATAGCCACCGAAAATGATACAGCCACGTAGCCAGTGACGACATACAGGTTGCATCGAAAACTGCGAGATTACAGCATGAATTTTCTTGATTTGAAGTCTTACGAAGTCCTAATAAAGAATCATTTACAAGTAAGGAAGTTCTGCTTGATCAGAACAGACCTTATGAGCACCGGTCCGTTCCGATCTGATCTACTGCCGTGGTTAGCGCTGGACGTGCTGACAGAAGTAACGGTTCATTACTGTCTGTTTTTTACAGACGTTACCATCACGATCATGCTAACACACATGAAGCAAAAACAAACAGCCTTGTGTCTAAACGTGCATATCAGCTGTGACTGAGCTCAAGGGTGGAGTCCATTACAAGGCCTGTTGACCGTAACTACACGCCTGCCGGACAGGTGAACGAGCACGCTGTGGACGTGTTGGCAGGGAAACGCCGAGCTACCTGGACATGAGGTGGATGCTTGGGGCTCCTCCGACCCTCTGCGATTTGTTGTGCCTAGAATAGCGCTACTGCCATCTAGTCTACTGATTACGCAGACTGAGAACAAATGAGAAATTAACATTTGTTTTAAATACAATGCAACCTCATATTTTGACATTGATAATATTCATGTTATTTTGAACTCTAAAGCAAACTGTGAAGCTGTTTGGAGACAGGGTCCAGTGTTTGCGTTGTTCGAGGAAGGTGTCATTTCAACACTGACAAAATTACGACGAACGTATTTTACCGGGTTTTACTCGGTCTGAATATCACTCGCTTTCTGCTTTGTGTGTGAACGATCGCTGGAACGTGTAGATGCTGCTGCTCTCCAAATCTCAATTTCCAGTTAAAAAGCACTTGATTGTTTTTATGTGAGGTTTTACCAGCATACTGTGCGTTGCCGTCACGTGCGTTTTAATGAACCCTGATCTCTATTCTCTGGCTGGTCTGTCTGCAGCTGCTCTGGGCTCCTTCACTCGCTTTTCCCTGCGCTCTCTCGGTTGGGTACGTTTCAACCGCGAGCTCGGTAGACATTTCGCGCTGGGATGTTACTTTCCTCGTGCACCATGACTGCTATTATGAAAAAGTGCTACTTGGACTCAAAAGAGGACCGGACTCTTTCTGGTCTGGGACTTTAAATAGTTCATCTGAACAACAGACAGAAACCAGCAGCTTTATATGACTTGTTTTTGCTTTTATTAATCCACCTGTCTTGGGGAGCTTATTACAAAAATTCTCCTTCCTCTGATCTATACCTGTTTTTTTTTTTTAATTATTAAATCTACTTCATGCTTCACCTGTCAGCGACACCCCCTCCTGACTGTTGGATCTAAACAAACCGCGGACTTCAGCCTGTACAGTCCATTTAGTTGCCTTTGAATTTCACACAATCGATATGTCCACCGAGGAGCTCAGCTCACCGCAGTACACAGGGAAACATAAACTGGTCTACAGCATGCACAAGCAGCCGTGCTCTATCTACTAAAGGCCCGGTTCTGTCTACTAAAGGCCTGGCTCTATCTACTAAAGGCCCGGTTCTGTCTACTAAAGGCCCGGTTCTGTCTACTAAAGGCCTGGCTCTATCTACTAAAGGCCGGCGGTTCTGTCTACTAAAGGCCCGGTTCTATCTACTAAAGGCCTGGCTCTATCTACTAAAGGCCCGGTTCTGTCTACTAAAGGCCTGGTTCTGTCTACTAAAGGCCCGCCTCTATCTACTAAAGGCCCGGTTCTGTCTACTAAAGGCCCGGTTCTATCTACTAAAGGCCCGGCTCTATCTACTAAAGGCCCGGTTCTATCTACTAAAGGATCTGGGGACTCTGGGGGGGCAGAGAATTCAGTTATGGCGAACTGGTACAATATCCACCCTTTGCTTGAATATTCAAAAGAAATGAGACATTGCTGTGCATGCAGACACTTCAGTCCTCCCCAAAAACTGATTCAGCTAGATGTTTATTAAAGTGATCAGGACGCTGTAAGAATCAGGATGAATAGTTGCAATCGGTTAATAGGCTAAACTGTCTTAAATGTGTCTGTATGTAATTTCATGGGACATTTTTGGTAAGGAGACAGAAAACAGTGAGTTTCACTAATAACATCCACCCCCCAGTTCACCTCTGAATAGACTGGAATGTCAGATTAGGGATTAATGTCTCATTTACAGGCATAGTCACATCATCTTCAATTAAGGCATTTCAAAAGCTATTTACAAGTTTAGCATTTATTTTTACTTCTGACTTGTGCAAATTCTTTTCATTGATTTTGAAATCAAAAATATAAAACAAATTTAGAATTACTGTCAGCCCAGATGATTTAATGACCTGGATTAATACCCCTCATTCTCACTCAGCAGAATTACCTACTGTCACTTAGGTGGGTCAGACCTACAGTTGTCTAACAATATTTTCAATCAAGCTTCCCTACTTTTCACAGTACCAAAACAGCTCCTGTTCGAATCACAAATGATCTTCTGTTAGCAACTGATTCCGGTTTACTGTCCATCCTTAAATTGCTACACCTTTGCTCACCTTTTGATGTGATTTGTCTTAAACATCCGGAGCACCCGGGGCGTCACGGATGGGGTTAGGGTGGAGGGGGCGGATGCATACGCTGAGTAGGGCGGCGTTTATTATGGGCAAATCCACAATCAGAGTCGGGGTCACAGTCCAGTTTCAAAAAGCCAGCACGTATAAAGATAAAGACTTAAAGATAAACCTGATATCAACAATAAGGGGATGTACAGAGTCCAGATAAACGCATACACTAAACAACCACTGGAACAATAACCCTGAAACACAACATCCAGAAACTCACCAGACAAAACCAGGAACAAACTTCACAATAACCAGTACTGACTACACAGAGACCAGGGTTTAAACTCCAGACATGCCAAAGAAAACCTGAAACACCTGGGAATACAAATGAGGGGCGGGGTTACAGAAAGATAGGCGGGACAAAGACAAAGTAAAATAAGTAAAATAAACAAAGGTACACGTGACTGGTGGGGCTGAGGCTGATCATGACAACATCGTTCAGATCAAAACACCAACTGTGGCTATAAATGGTTCACTTCATATTTTGCTCGTATGAAACACTCGTTTATATCTGATAATTACTATTCTACATGGCGTCCTCTCTATCATTTTTCTCCTTCCACTGGGACATATCATGAGGCATTAATTAGTATCCATTATAATATTGATTTCCGTTGTTACACCCAGTTCTACGTGTCCACATTGCCACAATCTGTTTCTCTACCTTTTAATCTTAGTTCATGTCTATCAGACAGTAGAAACTAATAGAAACTGACAGTAGAAACCCCTAGCTTCCTCCTGCTGAACAGATTCTTTTGATCAGTTCTAGATTCAATCATTCTAAAATCAAAATTGTCTAATTTCCATATTTAATTTAATAACATTTCTCTCTGTCATCTTGAATTGTACTCTGAAAAATGGAACCTCACATTATGTCACTCATATCTGTTATTTTGAGAACTCGCTGGTCACCACATCTGCTGAAGCTCGAAGCCTTGGTGTAGTTGTGGATGACCAGTTATCGTTCTCAACCCATGTTGCAAACCTGACTCGGTCATGCAGATTTCTCCTTTACAACATTCGAGAATTCGACCTTTTCTGTCTAGCGAGGCTACTCAAGTGCTTGTTCAGTCTCTTGTCATTTCAAGACTTGACTACTGCAACTCACTCCTGGCTGGTCTTCCTATGCGTACCATCAGGCCCTTGCAACTGATGCAGAACTCGGCGGCTCGACTTGTCTTCAATGTTCCTAAGTTCAGCCATGTTACTCCTCTGCTGCGCTCTCTTCACTGGCTTCCTGTAGCTGCCCGCATCAGATATAAAACCCTGATGCTGGCCTACAATGCTAAGAATGGACCAGCACCTCCATACATGATGGCAATGGTCAAATCCCGATCTGTACCCAGAGCTCTTCGAGCTTCAAGCACAGCTCGGCTTGACCCACCATCTCTCAGAACACGCTGAAAACATGCATCCAGACTTTTTTCAGTTCTGGCACCTCAGTGGTGGAACGAACTTCCCCTGAGTGTCCGAATGGCAGAGTCTCTTGCTGTTTTTAAGCGAAGACTGAAGACACATCTGTTTCAAGAGCACTTAAATTAAATTTTACTACACTAGCATTTATTAAATATTTGTGACTGTAATGACTTTTCTTGCTTTTTATCTTTTTAAGTAGGGTTTTTTTCAGTATATATTTGAGTATATCTAGGCGTCCATACTGACTGTATCTAATAATATCTTTGCTTAAAGTTTCTTCCTGATTTTAGCCTAAACTAACTAGCTAGAGATTTTGTTCTGAGTAAAACAATGAAGCACTTTTTGTAAGTCGTTCTGGATAAGGGCGTCTGCTAAATGCCGTAAATGTAAATGTAAATGTATTTTCAATTAAGAAATATTTCCAGACTTCCTGCCAAAAACTAGTACAGAAACATTGGTACTATAATGCTCTACTACTATCTATACTACTGTATTACTATACTAATGTATTGCTATACTACTGCATTACTGTACTACTGGTTACTATAATGCTGTATTTGCTGAACTACCTGTAAAATGTCTGAATAATAATCAGCTGGTTCAGCATTCAGCAGCTTTAGTTTACCTGAGTCACCTGAGTCACCTGAGCCACCTGAGCCACCTGAGTCACCTGAGTCACCTGAGTCACCTGAGCCACCTGAGCCACCTGAGCCACCTGAGTCACCTGAGCCACCTGAGTCACCTGAGTCACCTGAGCCACCTGAGTCACCCCTGTCCTCGTCTCCACCAGCACGTCAGCCCCGTCCTGCACAATCTTCACTGGCCTCTCAGAAAACAAAGAAAAGATTTCAAGATATTGGTCGTAACATGTAAAGCACATTAATGTGTTTAATGGATTTTGGCTCGTCTGCACTGTTGCGTGGCAAATTGCAGCACTCAGTGCCTTCTGTGAAGGACAGTCGACACTCAGTCCTCATTTCAGGTCTTATCAGTGTCCCGGGCGACGACCCAGATACAAGTATATTAACACCCTGAAGCAGAACTTGAGAGCTGAGTGTGTGACTAGAGGCCCACCCTCGCAGCCCAGTGTATTAGCATGCAGGGGCACAGCTCAGGAAATGGGAAGTATTAGACCAAGAGCAGAGTGGCTGTACTGTGTCATATTAAAGCCCAGTGGCGAAGCCTTCAGTCTGGGGGGGATTCGGCGTATGGGACGGTGCTGAGGGAGCAGCATACAAAGCAGAATCTGATCTGTGCACATGACTGCAGAGCAGAGGTTCCTCTGTGTGAGGCAGGAAGGTGATGTTTACAGGTGTGACTGTGTGACGGGACCTCGGTGCAGCCAATCAGCCGTTCCCCCCCCGCCGTCCCCGCCCACTTCCGGAGCCACAGTCAACGTCAGACTCGGCTGACCTCTGTTCAGTCACAGCCAGTCATGTGGTCTGCTCTGACCTGTCTTCACTGCTGCCTCTGTGGCCCGCCCCCTACCCAGATGCTTTACAACCTCTCTGCCTGCTGACAGACGCTCAACTCTTCAGGGTAGTTCAGGTAACATCACTGTCCCTGCTTCACCTTGTCCTGCTGTGTCCTGGGCTCTGGGAGCTGGGCTTTACCCCCTGAATGCCACCATCACCCAGCTTAACCAGCTTTTCTGGGGTCCTGTAAACACACCTCTTCTTCCTGTCTGGGGTCCTGTAAACGCACCTCTACTTCCTGTCTGGGGTCCTGTAAACGCACCTCTTCTTCCTGTCTGGGGTCCTGTAAACGCACCTCTACTTCCTGTCTGGGGTCCTGCTCTTCCACGCTAGTGGCGGCTAATGTTCGTCCAGGTGTGAATCATGGGAGCAGGTGAAACGCCTCAGCTGTCTTTCAACATAACAAAAAGTGTGACACAGCAGAGATCCAGAAAGCACCGCCTTCGAGGTCTGGAGGGGTTGGGTTTCCAACACCCCTTTACCCAGGAGTTGGGTGTGATGGCAGATGGGCGGAGCCAAGCAGCTGTGATTACCAAGTCCACAAGTACATTTGGTTCTGAGAGCACAGACAGCTGCATTGGATTTCTGTCAGAACTGATTAGTGCTGCATTTATAAAAGCTGTGGAGGAATTTAAGGACAGTTATTGTTCGAGCACGTGAGGAGACACACACACGTGAAGAGACACACACACGTGAAGAGACACACACACGTGAGCAGACACACACATGTGAGGAGACACTCACGTGAGGAGACACACACACGTGAGGAAACACACACACACACATGTGAGGAGACATACACACATGAGGAGACACACACACGTGAGGAGACACACACACGTGAGGAGACATACACACATGAGGAGACACACACACGTGAGGAGACACACACACATGAGGAGACACACACACACACACGTGAGGAGACACACACACATGAGGAGACACACACACATGAGGAGACACACACGTGAGGAGACACACACACGTGAGGAGACACACACGTGAGGACACACACACACACCTCCTCCCACACAGCCATGTCTTCGAATGCTTTTCCCCCTCTGGATTTGCACACCTCTGCATGTCGCTGAATCTGCGTCTGAATGCATCATTGTTTTCTCGAGAACACGTCGTCCCACCACTGACTGGGCACTAACTGGATTCACCTCAGCAGAGGGAGAAGCACTTAACTGCCTGTGATTTACTGCTGAGTCCCTGATATGACAATGCATATTCACCTTGTCCAATATTCACAAAAATAGATGTCTTGTTTTGCACTGAAGTATATCCACTGCTAAAGTAAGACAGAGTGTATTTATGTATAACCACACACACACCACAAACCCAGGCCATGAAGATGGGGTCTGACAGCTGGATACATTGCCAGTGGTGTCAGGAATTACAGCTCCCAGTGACTGCTTACCACCTCAGTGGTGCAGGGAACAGCACCCCCACCTGGCCAAGTACTCGAGGCAGGTGTGGTTTCAGGTCATGCACTACACCCTGACTGTTGGATAGCACACTGTGATGCGTCTCCGAACACCCTGGCGGTAAGACTGACTAGAACTGTTCAATGATTCTCAGTAACGTCTAACAAATGGAGACCCCCTGCTCCCCAGGGTCCCTCCCCCCTGCTCCACCAGAGTCCCGCCCCCCTGCTCCCCAGGGTCCCGCCCCCTGTTCCCCATGGTCCCACTCCCTGTTCTCCAGGGTCCCTCCCCCTGCTCCCAAGGGTCCCTCCCCCCTGCTCCCCAGGGTCCCTCCCCCCTGCTCCACCAGAGTCCCGCCCCCCTGCTCCCCAGGGTCCCGCCCCCTGTTCCCCAGGGTCCCACTCCCTGTTCTCCAGGGTCCCACCCTCTGCTCCCCAGGGTCCCGCCCCCCTGCTCCCCAGGGTCCCTCCCCCTGCCCATACCATCTGGGTTTGCTCATGGTCCTGGATTCTCTGTGAAGCTGATTTCTGTAAAGCTTTTGAGAGGTGACACGTGCTGTTAGAAGAGCTCTACAAATCCATCTGAGTTGAACAGAACAGCGCAGTGTTTGTCCAGTAGATGCTGCAGTAGCTCTGAGCCGATGTTTCTTTCTTTACACACACTGCTGAGTAGAGGGCAGGAAGCCATTTTCTGCCTATGGAATATGCATGAGTGCTTGATGGTGATGTCATTGTGTGAATAATCATTCCTGATGATTTCATAACCTCCTTTGGTAGCACTGACCAATCACAGGTGAGGCTGAAACACAACTGGCTAGCGGTGATCAAGAGGTCCCTGTGTGAGGTCCCTGTCTGAGGTCCCTGTGTGAGGTCCCTGTCTGAGGTCCCTGTCTGAGGTCCCTGTTTGAGGTCCCTGTCTGAGGTCCCTGTTTGAGGTGCCTGTCTGAGGTCCCTGTGTGAGGTCCCTGTCTGAGGTCCCTGTCTGAGGTCCCTGTTTGAGGTCCCTGTCTGAGGTCCCTGTCTGATGTCCCTGTTTGAGGTCCCTGTCTGAGGTCCCTGTGAGGTCTGTGTCATTTCGTCTGAATTAGTCATAAACATTTTAGATACATAGAAATTTCTCCAGTGTGGGACTAATAAAGGACTATCTTATCATATCTTATGAACTCTGTACATGTGTGTAGGGAGCACTCAGATTGGTCGGTTCAGATCAAGTCAAGAACAGATATGTTGATTGGTCAGATCTCTGAGGCTATAATAGGGCATGAAATAATGAAAAGCAGTGGTCAACATTATGACTTTGTGGTCATTCCACTGTATGAAAAAGAAATTGCCAGTCAGTGTCTGATATGCTGGTGGCCAGAAAGACACAGAGCCATACTGAGACCATTTATGCATGACACAGATGAGGATTATGGGATTTCTTTGTAAAGAAGTGACAGTCGTTTATGTAGGCTGCCTGTACAGAGAGCATGTGGTACACTTTATGGGTTGCACACTGGTGATTTAAACACAAACCAAATTCATCTCATTTTTATAGTCTGTTGAATTAACCCGTATGCCACTGCTCTCTGTTTCTCTGTCCATCTATTCCTCTCCCTCCCCTCCTTTTCTACATCCCTCTCTCTCTCTCTCCCTCACTCTCTCGTGGCAAAGGGACAAAACAGAAAGCACCTTAATGTAGGAGATTTTCTGAATAGCATCCCAGTGTAAAATTTCATTACTTTTGTTCTCTTTTTTTCTAAATAGGTTGCTGTACGCGTTGCTTGTGTGCTGTCTAAAATGCAACAATAAAAAAAGGTTCAAGACAGAAATTCATTACTCAAGTGTGTGTCTTGCTAATTACGCGAAGACTGATGGTAATAGTAGTTATTTATAATCGTCTGTAGACTGGAACCTTTGACGCCGATGCGCAGTCGAACGAGTCCATTCTAATGCAACTGCGCCCTCTGTTGGCAACAAAATTAAAAGCTACATTTTTACGAATTTCACGTAAAGGTAGAAATAAAACACCAAAGTAACCACAAAATGTAATAGTCACAACAGCGCATTCGCTACAGCAACGGCGTCTTCGGTACAGGTCGGAGAAAGACCATACGGAGAAAGACCATCTAGTTTTGCCATCAGGTGTAATTTTCGCTACAGCTGACATCGTCCCGTCTTGAAAGCTTCTCTCTTCCGTCTTGCTGTTACCCTCATCCCCTAATGAGGGCGCAAGGGAACAAACTTTACTCCACCACTTCAGGCGAGATGACAACCCAAAACTTTCCGCCGAGTCGCGGCAGTGCGTAGCGGCACTGACTCAGGCCGAGCGGGGACTTCACGGGGCAGCTCGGGCTCTCCGGGAATTCAGCTGAGTAGAGATGCGCGCCGGACGGGCTTCCGCAGCCACACGCATGTAGAAGCTAGTTGGATACCTCTTCGAAAAGGTTTGTAATGAACGTGTTTTATGACTAGAGTTATGCATGTTTTATGACTAGGTGTGTACTATTAAAGAGGCGTTATCTCATTTTGACCTTTTACAAATGTTATGCTTAAATTTTATATTATGGTTTAGACTCCGTTTTGGTTAAATAAAAGATGATCCTATCATTTATTGCTTCACAATTACTGTATGTTGGACTATATATGAAAGAAACACACTTTGTCATAATGTGGGCTGTAAAAAGCAAAGGTTTCGTTGGATGTGGCTGTTATGGGTTTACTGGTTTTCCTGCTCATACATAGCTGGTTCAGCTCAGTTTAGCTTCAGTAGGTGTGTTTGCGCTTGGAAGTTGCGAAACTTCAGCCCTCCAGCACGGGAGCGCGCGCACCCCTCCCCCTCGTGCCCCGGAGAGCTGGTCTTGCCTGGCGCGTGGCCCTCTCCTCTTGGTGGTCGTTCATTCACATGCTCGTTTCTTTGTTTCCTTATTTGTTATTATTTGTTTGTTAGTTAGTGCTAATGGTCAGTGCTAAATGGGAGGTCATTAATGCTGATAGGTTGGATATTTGGAATTTCAGCCAGCGCTGCTCATAAACCATATCGAATGTCTTTTTGAAATGTTTTTAGCATGACTGTGGTTGCGCTCAGAATCCCCACCCCTGCAGCGAGCTGAAGTGTTTTTAACGGCAAGGCTGGGCTGGGTAATGCGAAGGAACCGTCTACAAGACTTGTCTGACAGGAACTTTGATATTTTGAGGCACAAACACATTAACATTCTGAATATGTAGTTTAACCGACAGGATCGAATTCAGCGTAATTGCTAAGTGCAGTCCAAGACACTAGCGCATGAGCCAGCCCATCATGCTAGTCACCCTTTCAATCGTCTACTTCCATGTGTTTCCGTTCCACAGTGTCACCCTAGATATGTTGGTTAAAGGACTGCGTTGTTCTAGGACCCGGGATTTATTTTAGAATGCATGAAATTCATATTTGATTGTGGGTAGCTGTTTCTAGATCAGTATTAACTATGAATCACTGTCCACCTGTCAGTGGCTGAGTCCAGTAGCGGCTCAGTGTCCAAACGTGGTCGTCCGCCTTTGCATCTCTATGCAAATTCAGCCAGTCTGTCATTCAAATCTCCCCCAAATAGGCTGGCAGCATGTTTCCTCCCGCATTAAAACCCTCCCACTCCCACTGACACGCCCACTCCCCCGCCCCCCCTCCAGCCAACACTCATTACATTAAAAGTCCTGGTGTTTGGAGCCTTGGGAACAGGTCAAAGCAGCTTGCAGTAAGAACTGTTAGACCCAACCACAGCAGTAGAGCAGTCGTGTAGCAACACCGCCCACATTCCCTCCGACAGCGAACCCTGCGCCTGACATGGAGAAAGAACTCCAACGTAGAGATACTGGTTCCATAGAAAATGATCAGTATTCCTGCTAAGGATGAATCATGTAGATTAAAATTACGAATTGTGAGCTTTGGGTTTTGCTTGGTTAATGTGTTATCTGTTTAACTTTAATACTTCGTTTAATAGTTTACTTTAACGTAATCTAACACACACAGATCTGTCTTCCCTGCATTCCCTAAAACCGCCAGTGTGTTTTAACACCACATTGTTTAAATCAGTTTCTGAACTGTTTCTGAACATTTTTAAGTCCTTTTCATTTAGAAATGTAATTTAGAACACTCAACACACACAGACACACACACACACACACACACACACACACACAGAGACACTCACAGACACACACAGACACACACACAGACACACACACAGAGACACAAAGAGACACACACAGAGACACACAGAGACACACACAGAGACACACAGAGACACACACAGAGACACATATCCTTCACCGCTTCCAGAAACTTCCTTCAGCAGTGAGACAAATTACATGTCAGGGTCACTGACTCTGTTGTTGTAAATTCTCTGGGAAACCAGTAACATGTTTGACCTCACAGGGAAGACATCAAAAGAATTGCATCATGGGAAACTATCCTGCCAAGGAACGCAATGGAGCCCCAGGTAACACACACACACACACACCAAGTAACGCAACACAGACACACACACACCAAGTAATGCTGTAATACAAGTAACACACGTACACGAAGTAACGCTGTAACGCAAGTAACACACACACACACAGCAAGTAATATTGATCTACACACACACACACACACACCAAGTAAGGCAACACACACACACACACACCAAGTAAGGCAACACACACACACACAGCAAGTAATATTGATCTACACACACACACACACACACACACACACACCAAGTAAGGCTGTCCTCCACTCTACTCGCCCCAAAGGCAAGACACAGAGTTTAACCCTGATAACATACTGCTGATAGGAATTCAGCACCCAGTGATCAGCTCATTCTGAAACCAGGATGAGACATTTTACTGGCACCCACACGCACCCCGTAACAAATCTAATATTCCAGCCGAACACACACACACACACACACACACCACTCTGAGAAATGTGAGCCTTCATTCAATGTTCAATTTGACCTCATGAGATGAAGCCATGAAGTCATCCGCAGTAAAACTCTGCCCCTCTTTAACACACACACACACACACTTCACATACACACACACACACACTCACACTCCATACACATATATATGCCCAGGCATATATGCACCAACTCTGTGGCCCTCTCTCTCTTCCTCCCTGACACACACAGATTTTGCTGAACAACCTTTCCAAGATGCAGACAAATATCTCACTCCCTTTTTCAGATCATTGAGGAAGGAGAGGAAGAAGGAGAGAGGGAGAGAGTGTGAGAGACACAGAGAGAGAAACTAGCAGAGACAGAGTTGGGGGGCCTCATGGCATCTTCTGTAAGGCCTGTAACAAAAGAGAATAAATGACTCGTAAGGCACAACATGATAGAGGAAAAGAGGAAAAAATGTACAAAGGAGAGAGAGAAAAGGGGAGAGAGAGAGGGGGGAGATGAAGAGAGGGGGGGAGATGAAGAGAGGGGGGAGATGGGGAGAGAGAGGGGGAGATGGAGAGAGGGGGGGGAGATGGAGAGAGGGGGGAGATGGAGAGAGGGGGGAGATGGAGAGAGAGGGGGGGGGAGATGGAGAGAGAGGGGGAGATGGAGAGAGAGGGGGAGATGGAGGGGGGAGATGGAGAGAGAGGGGGAGATGGAGAGAGAGGGGGAGATGGAGAGAGGGGAGAGGAGAGAGGGGAGATGGAGAGAGGGGAGATGGAGAGAGAGGGAGATGGAGAGGGGGGAGAGAGAGGAGGGAGAGAGAGGGAGATGGAGAGAGAGGGGGGGAGATGGAGAGAGAGAGGGAGATGGAGAGAGAGGGGGGAGATGGAGAGAGGGGGGGGAGGGGGAGATGGAGAGAGGGGGGGAGATGGAGAGAGAGGGGGGATGGGGGGGGAGAGAGAGAGAGGGAGAGGGAGATGGAGAGGGAGATGGAGAGAGGGGGAGATGGAGAGAGGGAGATGGGGGAGATGGAGATGGAGAGAGGGGGAGATGGAGAGATGGAGAGGGGAGATGGAGAGAGGGGGGGGGGGGAGAGAGGGAGGGGGATGGAGAGAGAGGGGGAGAGAGGGAGAGGGAGATGGAGAGGGGGAGAGAGGGAGATGGAGAGAGAGGGGGAGATGGAGAGGGAGATGGAGATGGATGGGGGGATGGAGATGGATGGGGGGAGATGGAGGGGGAGATGATGGAGATGGGGGAGAGGGAGATGGAGAGAGAGGGAGATGGAGAGAGGGGGGAGATGGAGAGAGAGGGGGGAGATGGGAGAGAGGGGGGGAGATGGAGAGAGAGGGGGGAGATGGAGAGAGGGGGGATGGAAAGGGGGGAGATGGAGAGGGGAGATGGGAGAGGGGGGAGATGGAGAGAGAGGGGGGGGGAGATGGAGAGAGGGGGGAGATGGAGAGAGGGGGGGAGATGGAGAGAGAGAGGGAGGGAGAGCGACTTACAAAAAACTTGTACAAAAAAAATCAATATGCAAATTTACAATTACAAAAAAGACTAATTTTTCACAGAGCACAATCCATCACTTTAAACCAAAATATTTTCAAAAGTAGTCAGGTAATTCGTGGTGTAATAAAACCTAAAATCTAATGCTATACGACTCTTCACAAGTCTTCTGAACACAATTACAGAGTTGTTAATGTGGCCCTCAATCAGATACTTCCTACTGATCCCCACGGCCATCTTAGACTGCCCAGGTCTAATACTGGACATTGTGCTTTCTCATTCTGTGTGTAATTGTACCATAAATACAGAGCGTCATTGTAAAAACAACACAAAATGGACTGAAAATAATCTCTAAAGGACTAAACAACGACATTAGCCTGGGGCGTTCCACCAAACACTGATGGTGTTTCCATCCAAGGCATTGACCACTACTACACCTACTACACCATGACTACTACTACACCTACTACACCATGACCACTACTACACCTACTACACCATGACTACACTACTACACCATGACTACTACACCTACTACACCATGACTACTACACCTACTACACCATGACTACTACACTACTACACACCTACTACACCATGACCACTACTACACCTACCACACCTACTACACCATGACTACTACTACACCTACTACACCATGACTACTACACCTACTACCACTACTACACCATGACTACTACACCTACTACACCATGACTACTACACCTACTACACCATGACTACTACTACATGACACCTACTACACCATGACTACTACACCATGACCACTACTACACATACTACACCTACTATACCAGGACTACTACACCATGACTACTACTACACCTACTACACCATGACCACTACTACACCTACTACACCATGACTACTACACCTACTACACCATGACTACTACACCTACTACACCATGACCACTACTACTACTACACCATGACTACTACTACACCTACTACACCATGACCACTACTACACCTACTACACCATGACTATTACTACACCTACTACACCATGACCACTACTACACCTACTACACCATGACTACTACACCTACTACACCATGACAACTACTACACCTACTACACCATGACCACTACTACACCTACTACACCATGACTACTACACCTACTACACCATGACCACTACTACACCTACTACACCATGACTACTACACCTACTACACCATGACCACTACTACACCTACTACACCATGACTACTACACCTACTACACCATGACTACTACTACCTACACCATGACCACTACTACACCTACTACACCATGACTACTACTACACCTACACCTACACTACACCATGACTACTACACCTACTACACAATGACTACTACACCTACTACACCATGACTACTACTACACCTACTACACCATGACCACTACTACACCATGACTACTACACCTACTACACAATGACTACTACACCATGTTTCCATCCAAGGCATTGACCACTACTACACATACTACACCTACTATACCAGGACTACTACACCATGACTACTACTACACCTACTACACCATGACCACTACTACACCTACTACACCATGACTACTACACCTACTACACCATGACAACTACTACACCTACTACACCATGACCACTACTACACCTACTACACCATGACAACTACTACACCTACTACACCATGACCACTACTACACCTACTACACCATGACTACTACTACACCTACTACACCATGACCACTACTACACCTACTACACCATGACTACTACTACACCTACTACACCATGACAACTACTACACCTACTACACCATGACCACTACTACACCTACTACACCATGACAACTACTACACCTACTACACCATGACTATTACTACACCTACTACACCATGACCACTACTACACCTAGATGGGTCTTCCCATCTTCTCAATACCTGAAAGCTACAAAAAGTGACTCTCACAACGCCCAGGTGAGCTGCCAACACAGGGTTAGGGTTAGGGTTAGGGTTAGGGTTAGGGTTAGGGTTAGGGTTAGGGTTAGGGTTAGGGTTAGGGTTAGGGTTAGGGTTAGGGTTAGGGTTAGGGTTAGGTTAGGGTTAGGGGGGGGGTTAGGGTTAGGGTTAGGGTTAGGGTTAGGGTTAGGGTTAGGGTTAGGGTTAGGGTTAGGGTTAGGGTTAGGGTTAGGGTTAGGGTTAGGGTTAGGTTAGGGTTAGGGTTAGGGTTAACCTAACCCTAACCCAACCCCCAGGTGAGCTGCCAACACAGGGTTAGGGTTAGGGTTAGGGTTAGGGTAGGGTTAGGGTTAGGGTTAGGGTTAGGGTTAGGGTTAACCTAGGGTTAGGGTTAGGGTTAGGGTTAACCCAGGGTTAGGGTTAGGGTTAGGGTTAACCTAGGGTTAGGGTTAGGGTTAGGGTTAGGGTTAGGGTTAACCTAGGGTTAGGGTTAGGGTTAGGGTTAGGGTTAGGGTTAGGGGTAGGGGGTTAGGGTGTGGGAGGGTTAGGGTTAGGGTTAGGGGTTAGGGTTAACCTAGGGTTAGGGTTAGGGTTAGGGTTAACCTAGGGTTAGGGGTTAAAGGTTAGGGTTAGGGTTAACCTAGGGTTAGGGTTAGGGTTAGGGTTAACCCAGGGTTAGGGTTAGGGTTAGGGTTAACCTAACCCTAACCCAACCCCCAGGTGAGCTGCCAACACAGGGACCATGTCAGTGCCTCCACCAGCTCTAATACTGTGGCTTCACTTCAGCAGGACAAGAATCAGAATCACTTTACTGATCCCAGAGGGAAACTGCAGACAAGTACCGTCTCTGTCAAAGCAAATCTCCATTAACCCAGAAGCTGTGACACGAACACGCACACAAACACACACACACACACGCACACACATACACCACAACACAATCCTCACACTTTATACACACACACACCCTAACACAGGACCACACACATGTATTTATAGCTGCTTCCACTCGGTCACACACACAGATACACACAGATGTTTCTCCCTTTCCCTCTCACGTCTGCGTAAACACAAACCACCTCCAAGCAAAGTCAGAGGGTCTAAAGTCTTTCACGTCCAGTTAGTTTGGACTCAGGCGGGTGACCACCTAACCACATCCACCTAGCTGAAGTGGACTCTGGTTCTGTGACTGGTTCTGGTTCTTATAAGACCTGGACCCACTATACAGATTCTGTGGCCTCTCGTCCGTAGGTTCTCCCCTGGACCGATTCCAGACACCGCCTACCTCTCCTCTCCTCACTTCACCTGGAGGTGCACCCCCTCTTCCTAACCCCACGCACCCAGACACCAACCCCACACCTGACCAAACGTCCTCCCCTCTCACTGACCCAGCGGGCACTGTGATTGGGCTAGGGCGTCGCCGGTCATCAGACAAGACCGGAGGTGTAAGCGTGAAGGCTGGTGGTTTTCCCATCAGTCCCCGGAGGCAGGGTGGAGTAGATGTCAAGAGTTTGAGGCGGAGTCTGACAGACACCACTCCCCCAGAGAGGCTCCAGGTGAGTGCCTCACCTGTGCAGGTAGCTCCACCCACCAGTATATTGAGCAGCGTGGATCAGGGCCTCCTGCAGGAGTGTGTGGTCGCCCTGGGGCTCAGCTCTGTGGAAGAGAAGTCAGACACACTGAGAGGTGAGTGCAAAGCATATCTCATACGCAGGCACACACACACACACACACACACACACACACACTTGAACATAAACTGGCGAGCTTTTCAGTCAGCAGCTCATCTGCTCACATTTCCAAAAATGTGCAGGGCCACTGTGTAACCCACACTCTCCCAGTGCCGCCCATCCTCCCAGTGTGGGAAGGGCGGGTTCCCTCAGCACTGACCTCTGACCCCTGGGTAGACACACGGGGGATGGCCGACCTGTGCGACAGGCAGCTCCACTCCTCTCCTCTCACCCTCCTCTAGGCCAGGACGCTCTGTGTGATGGAGAGAATTGGGAAGCATTCTTTGTTTACAGTAAGAATCACTTTAGGGTGTGTGTGTTTCAGATCTCTTGAAGTGTTTTCTCACGGAGAGAGAGCAGATGAAAGAAGAACTGACGAGCCTGAAGGAGAAGATGCAGGTGAGTCAGATCTCTGTACATGTCCATCTGGCTCATGCCTGTCTGTCTATCTCTGCTCATCTCCCTCACCTGTCTCTCTTACCTGCCCCACTGTCTCTCATTTCTGCCTGAGCTGGACTGGCTCCACCTGTTCTCCACCCGTTCTCCGGCTGATGCCCAGGTCAGCTGGACTACAGGGCACATCTAGCCAATCACACAGTGGCTTTGGTTAAAAAAACACTGGACAGTTGGCCAATAGCTCTGCTGCTGAAAATACGTTTGTGCAAGGTGTCCACTGCTGTGTAAGAATAATTTGACCCTCACTGCCTGCCGTACATGCTGAAACGTGGTGGTTAAAGGGTGTGAATGAACTAAGCCATATAACCAAGCTCACCCATAAAAGGTCAGAGATTGGCTGTTTGTTTCAGGCAATCTTTACTGAAAGGTTTAATATAAATAGTTTAAAAGAAATAATAGTAGCAGAAATAATAAAAGTAGTTTTGTGGCTGGTAAAAATTCTTTGGCTGTTAATTATCTTTTCAGTTAACTTAGCCCTGGAGAGAAAGGCCATTTTGGCCCCTGTATGAACGTGTGCTCATTTCCTGTAGAATTACTTTAGCATCACTCTGGTGATGGGAAACCTAAACAGGAAGTGACACGTCCCTGAACACCCCGTCGCCATGGTTGTGCGGACATCGTGGCTGGACATCTCCAGCAGAAGCTTATGGGCCAAAATTAAGCACTTTTCCTGTGGGGGGGGGGGGGGGGGGGGGGGGGGGGGGAGGGGGAGAGGGGGGGAGGGAGAGAGGGAGAGAGGGAGAGGGAGGAGAGGGGGGAGAGGGGGAGGGGGAGAGAGGAGGGAGGGAGAGAGGGGGGGGAGGGAGAGGGGGGAGAGAGAGAGGGAGAGGGAGGGAGAGGGGGGGAGGGAGAGGGGGGGGGGGGGGGGGGGGGGGGGGGAGGGGGAGGGGGGGAGGGGGGAGGGGGAGAGAGGGGGAGAGAGAGAGAGGGAGAAGGGGAGGGAAAGAGATAGGGAGATAGGGAGGGAGGGAGAAAAAGGGACAGAGAAAAAGATGAAATAGAGAGATAACGATGAGTTGAGCAAGGGAGACATAAATAGAGAGGAAGAGAGGTGAAGAGGGAGAGAAAGGCTGGATGAACAGAAGAAGAGGGTGAGAGAGAGAAAGAGAAATGGAGAGTGAAAATACTTTGAGCGTTGCCTAGCTACTGCATTCCCCTGAGGTTAGACCTCTGAGTGGGAGGAGCTCTGAGTGGGAGGAGCTCTGAGTGGGAGGAGCTCTGAGTTTATTTTTCTTCACTAATTTCCTGTCCACCCCCTTTTGTAATAGTGACCCACTCTTGTTGTGTGTGTGTGTGTGTGTGTGAGAGAGAGAGAGAGAGAGAGAGAGAGGGAGGAAGACAGAGAGACCAAGACAGAAGGAGAGTGAGAGTGAGAGAGATAATGTGAGATTGAGAGAGAGAGATGTGTGTGAGTGAGAGAGAGAGTGAGAGAGAGAGAGATGTGTGTGGGATGAAGGGAATTCTTTTCAGCTGCTGAGAGGACAAAACTGTTTTGTTTGCTTGGTGTGAGGGGGAAGCAGAAAGTGAGATACTGGCGTGTGTGTGTGTGTGTGTGTCCTCTGGACCT